>SOPF01030349.1:0-12563 GCA_012979155.1 Hypericum perforatum
GGTGAGATATTATAAATTCGTATTCATACATTTATTTTAAAAAAATATGAATCCAAATAAAATTTGAATTTAGATTCGATTAAAGTCAACAAATTCTACATCCATCTAGTACAAAACAAGGCACACCTCAAGATCCGGTACAAAATTACAATCCCCTAGTAGAACTACGACCACCGATACATGTAACCAGAACTTAACTTGTGGCCACTGTTCAATGAAGGTTTCAGTTTAGTGTTTTAGATAGCACCGACGGCACTGGAACTGTGGATTGGGTCAGGTCGTGATAAATTAAATGTAAGAAACTTAATTTAGTAAATTAAATACAAGCCTAACCACCAAGGGGTGATTCCATTTAGGTTCCATATATGTAATGAGTAATGACTGTGGAACTGACTGTTCCGGAGCCGTGGTCATCTAGGTCTAAGAGGTCCAATCAATTGGGCTCGGGATTGGGTGAAAGGGCCCATTTATGTATATGTCAGGCCTAAATTGAGGGTTTCTATGGATCTCGGTGCTCAACGCCTCAACCTTTATTGGGATCTGATCTCCATTTTGTTTGGGCTATCGTTGGCAGAAAAGTAAAGATTAAATGAATATTGATTTGTATGTATAGTAATATTAATTTTTTTCATTAATTTGTATGTGCATTAATATTATTTTGTCGTGATAATTGATTTTGCATTTTTTTTTCCATCACATCCATTCTCACAATATCTAAATTTTAGCATATAACCATCCAAATTGCAAAAATTAAGTCATAAGATGATATTCGTATTTTTATACCATTTGAGGTCTTGACTGTTGGTTAAAATCTTCTATAGAGCGTGTGGATATCGTAGAGTTTTCGAAATATATTGATAGGTTGTTTGGCTTTATATCAATACAGTACCACTTCTCCGTGCTTCTAACCCATCGTCAACTCCAACAATACATCGATGGATACAAAGAGACAAGGATTATAAAAACTACTCCAATTTGTCGAATATTCCTATATTTCATTCCAGACGATCTCTTGCTTTTCTACCTCCTAGTCGCCAACAGTTTCTTAGCAGACAATATTTTCTAATGACCATTGAAACTTGTTTCTTACGAGAAACATTGATTTTGGATTTTGGGTAGATACTGGAGTAAGTTCTCTAATTTTGTATCTTCTTATGAGAAAAAATAACAATTTTTATCACAAATATTTCGTATAATCAATGAAATTACGTAGTTATTTTGGGCATTTGCTTCTGTTTATGTTATTAAAGAAAACGAGACGACTTTATTATTTTGATGGTTTGGCTCGTACTCCGTGTTTTATTATGTCTGTCTAATATTTTGCAGCTTCCAATAATTAAGCGTCAAACGAGTGTCTTATTGGTCGGAATTCGCGATGGGAATCTGTGTATATAATTTATGCATTGAATTACACAAGCTACCGAATCTATAATAGAATAAAAGGGAAAATACGCGAACATTCTCATGTTTGGTTGTCATTTATTCAGTGTTCTGTATTGAAAAGACAAAACTGCTCTAGTTTTCAAAAACAAAATTATTTTTAGGAGTTAAAAATGAAGAAATGAAATGCCATTGAAATAGAGATATGTTTTCTTAATTTCTCAATTTGTATGGTACATTCCCTCGACCTTGTCTTGCTAAATTTTTTTTTCAAGTATCAAGAGCTTTGTCTAATCATATTTATTATTTAGGAAATAATCAATTATCTCTTTTCATTCATAAAATTCAAATTCAATATATCTTTAACAAAACCTAAAGCCTCATATATCAAATATCCATGTTATAATACCGCTTATATGATACGTTAAAAACTTCAATGAATTTATTGTAATGTCTATATTATTAATGTGCCTTTTTTCTATCAAATATTATGAGAAGATTTTAAAAATTAAGTATGTTTGACTTGAAATAATTTTACGATAAATAATTTTCAAAAAGTGCACGTATTAGTGGGGAACAAAATATGCTAAAAAATATTTGTATTGCTTTAACAGTCAATGAAATTATAATATGTTGAACCTTGTACCTAAGTCTCTATTTACCACACTGATTCGCGGGGTTTGCTTAAATAATATAGGCCATTTGAATTTTGTTTAATGACACTGACAATGTTATTACCATTTGATCGCACATGTCGTATAAAGCCGAAACTCCGAGATATTGTCAAAAACTGTTTGAACCTCAAAATGCATCGACTTCCATAGAGGCAGGAAGACAACTTTATCGATGGTATCTATCTTTCTTTTGTGTTTTTTGTGCATGGCCTTATTATCTTCAGATATTTAAGAGCAACGCTTGATGATCTCGTCTATATGCTTATCCCAAATCTACTATGCTTCTTGGTACATGGCACAAGCTAAGTAGCAACCAAACTATTAAGTGATACGCTGCTCAATTCTAGTTAAGGGGTTAAAAATAGTATGGGAATTTGATTTGGATCTCAAATTCTGAAATGTGAAAAAATACGGTAATAGGAGTGTAAATTATACTATTATGAAACACCGATAAGAAACAAATAAAGCATGAATTAATTGTTTTAGTTTACTATCTACAAGTATGTAACTTGTGGGCCCCAATACAAAAATTCTTTCTAATATTTCCAAAAAGTGCATCTCTACAAAAACGTCACAAGATTTGCGCGCCAAATAGGGGGATAGATAAGATAAGAAATTATATTTTCCAAATAGTACCGAATGAGTTTTTTTTTTTCAAAAATCAAAAAATTATGGGATGCAAACCAATATCACGTGAAAAGATCCTATATTGCAAAAATCACAGGATCAAATTTAAAAAAAAATTCACACGAGCTTTTATCACATGAAAAAAAATATTGATATTACAAAAATGTAAAAAATAAAAATACATATGTTGTTATCGCATGAAAGAATTTCGGTATAACATGAAGAAAATGTTAGCACGGTCTATCCAAAATGCAAAACAAAACAAAAATACACATGTTGGTATCACATGAAAGAAATGTCAATATAGCATAAAAGAAATATCGATATCGCATGAAAAAAATACTAACGCAATTTGCCCAAATTTTAAATAGTACAAAATTACTTATTATCGATACTATACTACAAACAAACACCTTAGTATCAAGATCTAGTGACCCCACTCCTTTGGGAAAAGCCATAGCCCTCTAATTTTTTCCATTCTTTATCAATGTTCCTCATTTTGATCCCAAATGCAAAACAAGTACGTGACTTGGATGCATCTAACTGGCCGGCAAAAATTATCTAAAAAGCATCCTAATTAAGATAGTCCATCTACCAAAATGGTTAAACTAAAAAAATGGCCCATTTCTATAAATACCCGCTAAACAATTTACAATTGTTCTCCAAATTCTCTAACAATGGGGTCGCTTAGCAACAAACCTCACGTAGTTTTTCTTCCATATCCAGCTCAAGGCCACGTTAATCCTCTAATGCAGCTGGCTAGACTCTTACACTCCATAGGATTCCATATCACTTTTGTTAATACCGAGTTCAATCACAGACGTTTAGTGAGGTCCAATGGGCCGAGCTTCTTCGAAGGGCTGCCGAATTTTAGGTTCGAGACTATTCCTGACGGGCTACCACCATCGGACCGAGATGCTACCCAAGATTTATGGGCACTGAGTGATTCAATTAGAAAGAATTGCCTGTGGCCTTTCAAGGAGCTACTGACCAGATTGAAATTCTCCGTCGAGTTGCCTCCTTTGACTTGCATTATATCTGATGGGTTGATGAGCTTTGCGAATGAGGCAGCGAGAGAGATGGGGATACCTGAGATTCAATTTTGGACTGCTTCCGCTGTAGGGCTTGTGGGATTTTTGGAGTTTGAAGAACTTATCAAAAGACGTGTTATCCCATTCAAAGGTAAATTGTTATATCAAATTGGAGGATGAATTTATTTCAATTTTTTTTAGAAATGGGTTCAAAATTTTCATTGAATATAAGAAAGGGAAGAAAGACATATGCATCATAAGGGCACAATAAGTAGTATGATTTTAGAGAAACTTAGGGTTCAAACATTAACAAGCCATAACTAAGTGTAAATTTTTTACATTAACTATACGCTATATGTAATTGGGCCAGATATTCTTTGAATAATAAATGCTTTAATAAGTGTGAAAAATCAAGACTAAATATTAGTTTCTTTCACAAAAATTGGATCAGGTGATATTTTGGAAAGGCATAACACAAAGTTTTTGTTCATTTACAGATGAAAATTTCATGAGGGATGGGACGATGGAGATGTCGCTGGATTGGATGTCCGGAGTAAAAGACATCCGTCTGAAAGACATGCCCACCTTGCTCAGGACAACCGACCGCGACGATATCATGCTCAATTTTATGAGCGACGAAGCACAAAATTGTCTAAAATCATCGGCAATAATATTCAACACATTTGACGATCTCGAACACCAAGTACTAGAATCCATTGCTTCCAAAGTTCCCAAGATTTACTCCATAGGTCCACTTCTATTACTCGAGAGGTACATTTCACAAAGACCAGTAAAATCCCTTCGGTCTAACTTATGGAAAGAGGACTTAAAATGCTTCGAATGGCTCGACAAGCAACAACACAACTCGGTTATATACGTCAACTACGGAAGCATCACGGTGTTATCCGATTCGCAACTCGAAGAATTCGCGTGGGGCCTTGCGAATAGCCATCGACCTTTCCTGTGGATCATTCGGCCCGACATAGTGATGGGAAGTGCAGGACAATTGTCCGAGAAATTCTACGAGGAGGTTAAGGACAGAGGGTTTATAGCAACTTGGTGTCCTCAAGATCAAGTTCTTTCGCACCCGTCGATAGGCGCGTTCTTGACGCACAGCGGGTGGAATTCAACATTGGAGAGTGTGTGCAATGGCGTGCCTATGCTTTGTTGGCCGTTTTTCGACGAGCAACCTATCAACTGCAGGTACTTATGCAATGTGTGGGGTATTGGGATTGAGATTGGCCATGATGTGAAGCGTGAAGAGGTTGAAATTCTAGTGAGGGAGATTTTACAAGGGGAGAAGGGGAAGGAGATGAGGGAAAATGCCTTGCAGTGGAAGAAGAAAGCTGAAGTTGCAACCGGAATTGGAGGGACTTCCTACAATGATTTTAAGAGACTTTTGAATGATATTCTCAAGATTGGATGACCAGTATATTAGATTAAGTTAATTACGTGATTATGGTCGTGATTAGGTAAGTTAATTTATGTCTATTTGATCCTCCAATAAATTACCACTTGATGATTGTGATGAAAATCTAGTGTTTGTAATAGACCATTGCAAGATTTTAGAATGAAAAGAAGTCTATTGCACATTAGGGAACTTGCAACACGCGTTCTCTTTGCAAAATACACGGCTTATGAGGTTCCTTAGGAATATGAACAAGAGTTGAAAAGGATAGTGAACACGAAATATATGTAAGTTTGTTGCGCAAAAAATAGATATGTTAGAACATCGAAAACGATCTAAAGACGGATCTGGAGTGGTCGTCCCAAGATGTGATTCGAACGAATAAGGCAAAGATGGAAGAAATATGGGGAAAACGAAGAGAAGATATATAGATCTGACTTGGTAGATAAGAAAAGAATTGGTGGAAGAGCAAGAACTTTATAGAATTATAGGGGAAGAAGACAAGAGGAAAACCTAAATTATCTCCGGCCTCAGATATGAAAAACTAACTGCCCGAAACTTCCAAGCTGATTATGACCTCTTTCTGCTCCGAATTTGGAAAAGTGATAAACCACAGTAGCTTTTGAAATCAACTCAATCCAATATTTGAGCAGTTAGTTACGGATTTTTTACTAAAATTGGTCAGAAAATCCGCGAATTAATTTTCCGCTACAACAAAGTTAAATTCATAATGCTAACCAATTAAACTGTACTGTGAATCATATATTCTTTGATCAGTTTAGATAATCTGGTGGATTGATGTAGTTAGCTCGCAAGAGGATTATTTACTATGACCAAATCTGCAGCAACGGAGCTCCACATTTTCTGCAGAGTTGCTGTGAAATTTAGCTGCAAATTACTGCAGAACTTTCAGCTTTTCAATCTTTAGCAATGCTTCCTCTTGGATGTTAAACGGTCTAATATTTTCTATAGCTAATATGTATGAGATGACAAATAGTAACCCTTAACTTTCAAATTAGTGCAAAACATTTAGCATCTCAATCTTATTTCTGATGAGCTTATAAGAAGAGGCATTGTTCAATTTCGGACAACGTGTGCTTCTCTCTTGTTCTTGCTCTGTTAAAATCTCCATTCTGGTTCGAGGCATTGCTTCGTACATGTTTGATAAAGGAAGCAGAGTACTAATAAGGGCGAATTTCAGTTTTATCCAATGTTGGTGTACCAATGCTTTTTATAATCCAACTTAAGACTAATACTACTTTTTATAGCTGGATAACAAATTAATACATTCGGTTCAAATCTCGAGAATGTAAGAAATACTATTGAGAGAACATCCCTAAAATGAGGTCTGCCGATAGTGCTCGACTTTGTTAAAAGTCTTGACTTGTTTCATGTGGTTGAAAGGAAAGTTCAATCTTTTATGTTGCCATTGTTGTGGCTTACCACTCCTTTAGATGGGGGTGCAATATCAGCGAGGAGGAAAGATTTCATGTGCTTGAGTAGCTCTTTTGCCTTCTCCGCGTTGATAGCATGCCCAGCGTTCTTAATGATTACCAATTCGGCATTTTCCCCAATATGCCTGTAGCAAAGTGAATTCTGGCCTAAGAAGAAATGAGGTAAAATTGTATATTTGTATTATTTGGAATTCTCAGGAATTACCTCTTTAATCTATGGCCCAACTCGATGGGGAAGATTTGGTCGTATTCTCCCCAAACTATAAGCGTTGGCTGCATAAATGCAATGGACCGGCCGTGAGAACCTTTTTATAGAGAGAGACAACGGAATTTTTTTAAATCAATACAAACATAAAAGGTGATGAGGTAGGGGGATAAGATGATCACTTGCGTAATTCTTGGGAGATCGGACATCTTCCTGTCCTTGTGCAACGCATAAATCAATTCTTTTTTCTCTTGCCGGTATTCTGTACACATCACCTGCCCATTTTACAAAAGTTTATAGTGTTGTATAATATGTAGAATTCGAATTATAAATATTGTGATTTAAATTTGATTTGTTCAAAGATAATTAGAATACAAATTTGGATTCATATGAGCTAATTTAAATCTATATCAATCTTTTAACGAATAAATAAAATTCAAATCTAATTTAATTCATGATCAATCACGACAAAAGTTGTAAGATGTGTGGAACCAAAGAGAACCTTATAGGTTACTAATACCATCATAGACAATTTTAGCGAAGAAATGCTAGATTGAATGCCTATATATTCGAAAGGGTAAGTTTTAAATATGTAGGTTGACCCTTCAAAAAATAAAGGACTAGGTTGCCTCTCAAATTAGGATAGTTATTAGGTTTGCACGAAAAATTAATAAGGAGATGGATTTGGATCTTCTGAATTTATACAAAAAATAATGACACATATGTGGAACTATAACAAGTAATATTGATAATTTTTTATAAAATAAAAATAAATAAAGTTATATGATTGTATCTATTTTCTAAATTTTCTTTCATGAATGGCATAATCGTTCTTAAGAAACGGTTAAAAAATAAATTCAAATAAAGACTTATTGATATTGATGCTTTCTTCAGCGGAGTATTACATGTTCAAATAAGAGCAAACAGAGGATTTTGGATTACACTGCTCATTTTTTCGCTGAATCCTTTTGATCATGAAAAAGATGTGTATTTTTTTACTCAGACTTATAATGATGTCAAGATAGTGCGGTAGATTATTTTAACTCAGAAATAAAACAAATTTAGACAGCATCACGAATGATTACAAAATAAGTCTATTTTCTTGAAATAATTAGCTTATTAATTATCTTTGTACTGCTGTTTTCTTGATCGGAGTATTCCATGTTCAATTCAGATCATCGTAAATTATCAAATTTTAAAGCAACTATGTACCGTACGCACTTGGAATTCGAAATCTCTATTAGTCTAATCTATATGCTGGACGAAACAAGTCCCTAGTTATCTCAGGAAACGAAATAAGTACATAGTGAATAATGACGTTTCTGTCGCCATCGACCAATTGCATCTCTATACAAATTTATTCTAGTTTAATCAGTTTTTAAGTTTAAATTCTAAAAAGCATAGTAGTATTAAATATTCAAAAAAAGTTTATAACTTTCATATATTATCCAACTAAAATTTTAATTAATTAGCGTAATGAACAAATCAAAGTAGCATAAAAAATGTGAATAATTTTATTTGAATACTTTGTAGTTAGACAATTTGACACTTACAATCTAATTAATGACTTAAAACACATCCAAATGGTTCTTGTCTTATCGAGAGAACTTCACGGACAGCTCCCTGGCTGCTCCGAGGAAAACGACGTTGTTTTCTACGTACATGGCATGGCACACCAGCTTGGAAAAAAATTAACCTCGATTTTGTTGATTGGTCATGATAAAAAATAATCCAAATGGTCCTTGCTGAATTGTCATCGTACCATCCCATTTAAATATATCCCATTTTAGACATTTATTTTGAAATAGAACCCCATCTCACAAAAAAATATAAAGCAAAATAAAGATGGTTAAAAAATCTCACACATTTATTCTTACTTTGAACTTTATGCTAGTCATGAACCAGGTATAGAGACTAATATTAGTGAAAAAAAATATCCGAGTTCGATTTCCGAATATTTAAACAAAATCGATTAAAAGGAAGGAACGGACAAAATAATAACTGACCTCGATAAAGTCGTTGAGGAAGCAAGACGGACCGGAAGGCGGGGGCTTGTAGAAGGCCAACTTAAGGAGCTCTCTCACCTTCGCCGGCTCCCTCGGCAACAGAATCTCAACCGCCTCCTCCACGCTCTTCACCCTAAACATCCCCGCCTCCATGTCCCCCTCCTCCAGACAAACCCCGGCGCACGCCAGCACCACGCGCCCCACGCGCCCAGGCGCAGCCTGCGCCGCCATCCTGTACGCCACGAAGCCGCCGTAGCTGATCCCGAAGATATGGAGGGTAGCGGAGGGGATGAGGGAGTCGAGGGCGGCGGCGACGGCGATTGCCTGGAAGGACTCGGAGCGGTCGGGGCGCGTGGTGTGGGAGTCGCCGAAGAAGAGGAGGTCGGGGACGTAGAGGTTGAAGTGGGGCCTTAGGGAAGGGAGGAACGCCGCGAACTGCCACATTGCGTTGGCTCCGAAGCCGTGGAGGAGGACGAGCGTGGGCTTGGAGGAGGAGTGGGCGCGTGGGGCCCAGCAGTGGACCACCGTCCCGTCGCCGAGGTCAGTCGTCGTGGAGCGGAGGCCGCTCTTTTTGAAGGACGTTTGGTAGCACGCGTCCCTCCTCGCCGTGAAGCTGAAGCAACGTGGCATGTCTTTAGCTTCTTCTTCTTCTTCTTTTCTAGTTTTGGTTTTCCTTTTTTTCTTTTAATTTTTTTTTCCGGGGATGCTTCTTTGATCTTGGTGTTTCTGGGAGGAGGGAAATGGAGTCGGAGAGGGTTTATTGGCTCTTATATTATGGAGAGGGAATATCATAGAATAGAATAAACAAGTAGGTGCTGATTCCTCAAAATTAAAGCAAGTGTTGATTCTTATTTAATTGATATAAACTTTATGTTATAAGTACTACTTAATTTTCTGAAATATTTATATGCAAAATATTTACTAATCAAAAGTCAGATCAATCGTCCATGATATGTTTCAGATTACTGAGTGATATTATAATCTTAGCTATTGACAAGTGCCGTTATGCGGTTTGGGAAGGAGAAGGTAGGAGACTTACCATTTTGACCAAATATGATTTTGGCAACTTATTATTTTCTGTTGAAGATACACAGAAATCAGAAGACCCAATCTCAATCAATCGAGCAAATAAGGCAGTCGAAGTCAAGAAGATTACAATCGAGCCACAATTGGAACAATCGGATAGAAGCGAACAACTATCAATCCAATTGAAGACTCAATCAATTTCAATTGGAAAGCAATCAAGCATCATGGGGAAACAATTGAAGCAACTAAGGAAACAATCTAAGCTATTACGACGCCAGCTCACCAAATCAGCACGAATCAAATCTGATCGCATACAAAATGAAGGGAATCAAGCTATATATACCCGTTAGAGATGTAATTAGCTGTATCACTTTATCAATTGCCTTAATTGATAGGACTAGCTATTAATTCGTAAGATTAGGCTATTAGCTACTGTAATTAGGTCCCTTAGGGTGTGTAATTATACCTAGCTTGTGTAATCGTGTAGATCACTTTGATCAATACAAGCATCACTAGTTCTTTCATTTTCTTTTGGGAAAAGTCACTTTTAGTACCCTGTGGTTTCTGCGAAAATCACTTTAGTATCCTGTGGTTTCTGCGAAAATCACAAAAAAAAATTCAGGAATTTTAGAGGTCCGAAAATATTTTTTTATTTTTCGAAGCGCTGAAACTTCGTAAAATCGTATAAAATAGAAAATATATCCAATTGAGTTGAAACTTGTGTATTTTTTTTGTAAATCATGTGTATTTTTAAGTTGCTTCTTGTAAAATTTCAGCTCAATCCGAGTCATATCCTATTTTTTACGCCCCATTAGTTTGAATTGGATGTGGGTTCGGTCAGGTTGAATTGGGTTTGGTTAGGTTTTGATTGAGGGAGGGGTAGTATCGTAATTTTGGGACCAAAGTGATGGAAAATTGGTGAGGTATGACCTGATTGATGGGTTTTAAACCACAAGGTACTAAAGTGATTTTTGCAGAAACCACAGGGTACTAAAAGTGACTTTTCCCTTTTCTTTTTATTAATTTGTTTGAATTTTTTTACATAGTTAAATTTTCAAGAATGAATGTGCTGTCAGCCGAATTTCCTTTTGCCATACTCTTTTTTATTATACCTGTCCCAATTGGCCCATCCAGTGTTTTTCATGAAAAATATTTTTTTAGGGACCATGAAAATTACATGATATAATTTAGTTTTTATTTAAGATAGCAGATTGTAAGCATATGGTTAATTTAATTGTTGGGGGGATTCAGAATAAGTATCTTATTTTTCCTCCCCCCGAAAGGACAACGAGGGAGCCGAAACGAAAGTGGAGTTTAAGAATATGATATTTTTGCCACTTAAAAGATAAAATATGATAATTTCCTAATAAAATAACGGGATGTTAAGTGGAATGCGAACTTGGCCTACGTATGAACAAACTGAATACAGGTGGTCCTCGAAAGAAAAAAAAAGTTAGGGGGGGTAAAAGAAAATAAATGTTCTAGTTACTTTTAGCATCTCCATCGTGAAGGAATAAAAGAGAAAGAAACAGAATGAAGTTATCCCCTGCGTAGTAGGCTCTATTATATTCTCACAATTTTATGAAACACGTTGGTCTTAGAAAACCAAAAGTTCAGAACAATTACGAATTCTTAATTCATAATAGTCGTACCATCGCCAAGTTAGTAAAAAAATGACTGTTGAAAAAAATATAAACTTAGTTGCCAATAGTTCAATAATTATATTAACAGCTCCTAAAATTGACAATTATTTATGCATTACATTGTTCCGTTATAATTATATTATCAATACAATCAAATACACCATTATGAACACAATAAAATATAGTCACTACAAATTAGAAACTCTAACTTGGGTTAGTTATAGTATAAGTCTAATGATTGCTTAATTTTTACGGTGTCATTTTTTCATATTTGGAATCTTTTTAATAAATACACAATTAAGTCCGACATAACTAAAGTCAATAAGCCTGATTCTTATGGCCATAATCTTAAGCTAGACCGTAGGAATTTCTATGCATAGATCTAGATCCTTGGGAGTTACTCATTGTTCGTTCACATTCACATTGATGATCATTTTCTGTCCTCTAGACTCAGACATCATATGTCCACTAGCTTCAATTTGGTTAGTCCATGTACCATATCATACTAGTTGAGATGGTGCTCTGACACCGTTTGCTGTGTTGAGTGATCTGATTGACTATTTCTTTATATCAAGTACGTTTTGTAGTATATTTTGTGATCACTAATTTCTGATGAAGTAATGAAAGAGAGGGAGAAAAGTGAGAGGAGAGAGGGAAGCGAATATGGAGGAGAGGGGAAGGGGAGAAATGACGGGGAAGAATTTGGAATATTTTAAATATTTCGGGGGGTTTGGAACAAATATAATGAGAAAGTATTTTGAATATTCTGTACATTGCCGCGTCATCAATTTCAGGTTTAAAAATAATATGATATGTAGTAAAAAACAAATGGAAATATTTTGTCATGGCAACAGAGATGTCGACTAGATTTGGATAACTATACGAGCCTTGATATGCTCGGGAAGCCACACAAGACTTTCTTGATAAGTCTTAAACCAAATATATATGTGTCGTTAAACTATAATGTACCAAATTAACTTTTTCTTATACAATTCAATACTTATAAACAACTTCAACATATATTATTTTACTCAAGTTTACTTTATTTAATCAACACTAACAATCAGCTGTTAAACCTATCAACAAGCTCAGGTGTCGTATAACATGAT
>SOPF01030350.1:0-52695 GCA_012979155.1 Hypericum perforatum
GGTGAGATATTATAAATTCGTATTCATACATTTATTTTAAAAAAATACAAATCCAAATAAAATTTGAATCTAGATTCGATTAAAGTCAACTAATTCTACATCCATCTAGTACAAAACAAGGCACACCTCAAGATCCGGTACAAAATTACAATCCCCTAGTAGAAGTACGACCACCGATACATGTAACCAGAACTTAACTTGTGGCCACTGTTCAATGAAGGTTTCAGTTTAGTGTTTTAGATAGCACCGACGGCACTGGAACTGTGGATTGTGTCAGGTCGTGATAAATTAAATGTAAGAAACTTAATTTAGTAAATTAAATACAAGCCTAACCACCAAGGGGTGATTCCATTTAGGTTCCATATATGTAATGAGTAATGACTGTGGAACTGACTGTTCCGGAGCCGTGGTCATCTAGGTCTAAGAGGTCCAATCAATTGGGCTCGGGATTGGGTGAAAGGGCCCATTTATGTATATGTCAGGCCTAAATTGAGGGTTTCTGACATGGATCTCGGTGCTCAACGCCTCAACCTTTATTGGGATCTGATCTCCATTTTGTTTGGGCTATCGTTGGCAGAAAAGTAAAGATTAAATGAATATTGATTTGTATGTATAGTAATATTAATTTTTTTCATTAATTTGTATGTGCATTAATATTATTTTGTCGTGATAATTGATTTTGCATTTTTTTTCCATCACATCCATTCTCACAATATCTAAATTTTAGCATATAACCATCCAAATTGCAAAAATTAAGTCATAAGATGATATTCGTATTTTTATACCATTTGAGGTCTTGACTGTTGGTTAAAATCTTCTATAGAGCGTGTGGATATCGTAGAGTTTTCGAAATATATTGATAGGTTGTTTGGCTTTATATCAATACAGTACCACTTCTCCGTGCTTCTAACCCATCGTCAACTCCAACAATACATCGATGGATACAAAGGGACAAGGATTATAAAAACTACTCCAATTTGTCGAATATTCCTATATTTCATTCCAGACGATCTCTTGCTTTTCTACCTCCTAGTCGCCAACAGTTTCTTAGCAGACAATATTTTCTAATGACCATTGAAACTTGTTTCTTACGAGAAACATTGATTTTGGATTTTGGGTAGATACTGGAGTAAGTTCTCTAATTTTGTATCTTCTTATGAGAAAAAATAACAATTTTTATCACAAATATTTCGTATAATCAATGAAATTACGTAGTTATTTTGGGCATTTGCTTCTGTTTATGTTATTAAAGAAAACGAGACGACTTTATTATTTTGATGGTTTGGCTCGTACTCCGTGTTTTATTATGTCTGTCTAATATTTTGCAGCTTCCAATAATTAAGCGTCAAACGAGTGTCTTATTGGTCGGAATTCGCGATGGGAATCTGTGTATATAATTTATGCATTGAATTACACAAGCTACCGAATCTATAATAGAATAAAAGGGAAAATACGCGAACATTCTCATGTTTGGTTGTCATTTATTCAGTGTTCTGTATTGAAAAGACAAAACTGCTCTAGTTTTCAAAAACAAAATTATTTTTAGGAGTTAAAAATGAAGAAATGAAATGTCATTGAAATAGAGATATGTTTTCTTAATTTCTCAATTTGTATGGTACATTCCCTCGACCTTGTCTTGCTAAATTTTTTTTTCAAGTATCAAGAGCTTTGTCTAATCATATTTATTATTTAGGAAATAATCAATTATCTCTTTTCATTCATAAAATTCAAATTCAATATATCTTTAACAAAACCTAAAGCCTCATATATATCAAATATCCATGTTATAATACCGCTTATATGATACGTTAAAAACTTCAATGAATTTATTGTAATGTCTATATTATTAATGTGCCTTTTTTCTATCAAATATTATGAGAAGATTTTAAAAATTAAGTATGTTTGACTTGAAATAATTTTACGATAAATAATTTTCAAAAAGTGCACGTATTAGTGGGGAACAAAATATGCTAAAAAATATTTGTATTGCTTTAACAGTCAATGAAATTATAATATGTTGAACCTTGTACCTAAGTCTCTATTTACCACACTGATTCGCGGGGTTTGCTTAAATAATATAGGCCATTTGAATTTTGTTTAATGACACTGACAATGTTATTACCATTTGATCGCACATGTCGTATAAAGCCGAAACTCCGAGATATTGTCAAAAACTGTTTGAACCTCAAAATGCATCGACTTCCATAGAGGCAGGAAGACAACTATATCGATGGTATCTATCTTTCTTTTGTGTTTTTTGTGCATGGCCTTATTATCTTCAGATATTTAAGAGCAACGCTTGATGATCTCGTCTATATGCTTATCCCAAATCTACTATGCTTCTTGGTACATGGCACAAGCTAAGTAGCAACCAAACTATTAAGTGATACGCTGCTCAATTCTAGTTAAGGGGTTAAAAATAGTATGGGAATTTGATTTGGATCTCAAATTCTGAAATGTGAAAAAATACGGTAATAGGAGTGTAAATTATACTATTATGAAACACCGATAAGAAACAAATAAAGCAAGAATTAATTGTTTTAGTTTACTATCTACAAGTATGTAACTTGTGGGCCCCAATACAAAAATTCTTTCTAATATTTCCAAAAGTGCATCTCTACAAAAACGTCACAAGATTTGCGCGCCAAATAGGGGGATAGATAAGATAAGAAATTATAATTTTTCAAATAGTACCGAATGAGTTTTTTTTTCAAAAATCAAAATTTTATGGGATGCAGACCAATATCACGTGAAAAGATGCTATATTGCAAAAATCACAGGATCAAATTTAAAAAAAAATTCACACGAGCTTTTATCACATGAAAAAAATATTGATATTACAAAAATATAAAAAATAAAAATACATATGTTGTTATCGCATGAAAAAATTTCGGTATAACATGAAGAAAATGTTAGCATAGTCTGTCCAAAATACAAAACAAAACAAAACAAAACAAAAATACACATGTTGATATCACAAGAAAGAAATGCCAATATAGCATAAAAGAAATATCAATATCGCATGAAGAAAATACTAACGCAATTTGCCCAAATTTTATATAGTACAAAATTACTTATTATCGATACTAATACTACAAACAAACACCTTAGTATCAAGATCTAGTGACCCCACTCCTTTGGGAAAAGCCATAGTCCTCTAATTTTTTCCATTCTTTATCAATGTTCCTCATTTTGATCCCAAATGCAAAACAAGTACGTGACTTGGATGCATCTAACTGGCCGGCAAAAAATATCTAAAAAGCATCCTAATTAAGATAGTCCATCTACCAAAATGGTTAAACTAAAAAAAATGGCCCATCTCTATAAATACCCGCTAAACAATTTACAATTGTTCTCCAAATTCTCTAACAATGGGGTCGCTTAGCAACAAACCTCACGTAGTTTTTCTTCCATATCCAGCTCAAGGCCACGTTAATCCTCTAATGCAGCTGGCTAGACTCTTACACTCCATAGGATTCCATATCACTTTTGTTAATACCGAGTTCAATCACAGACGTTTAGTGAGGTCCAATGGGCCGAGCTTCTTCGAAGGGCTGCCGAATTTTAGGTTCGAGACTATTCCTGACGGGCTACCACCATCGGACCGAGATGCTACCCAAGATTTATGGGCACTGAGTGATTCAATTAGAAAGAATTGCCTGTGGCCTTTCAAGGAGCTACTGACCAGATTGAAATTCTCCGTCGAGTTGCCTCCTTTAACTTGCATTATATCTGATGGGTTGATGAGCTTTGCGAATGAGGCAGCGAGAGAGATGGGGATACCTGAGATTCAATTTTGGACTGCTTCCGCTGTAGGGCTTGTGGGATTTTTGGAGTTTGAAGAACTTATCAAAAGACGTGTTATCCCATTCAAAGGTAAATTGTTATATCAAATTGGAGGATGAATTTATTTCAATTTTTTTTAGAAATGGGTTCAAAATTTTCATTGAATATAAGAAAGGGAAGAAAGACATATGCATCATAAGGGCACAATAAGTAGTATGATTTTAGAGAAACTTAGGGTTCAAACATTAACAAGCCATAACTAAGTGTAAATTTTTTACATTAACTATACGCTATATGTAATTGGGCCAGATATTCTTTGAATAATAAATGCTTTAATAAGTGTGAAAAATCAAGACTAAATATTAGTTTCTTTCACAAAAATTGGATCAGGTGATATTTTGGAAAGGCATAACACAAAGTTTTTGTTCATTTACAGATGAAAATTTCATGAGGGATGGGACGATGGAGATGTCGCTGGATTGGATGTCCGGAGTAAAAGACATCCGTCTGAAAGACATGCCCACCTTGCTCAGGACAACCGACCGCGACGATATCATGCTCAATTTTATGAGCGACGAAGCACAAAATTGTCTAAAATCATCGGCAATAATATTCAACACATTTGACGATCTCGAACACCAAGTACTAGAATCCATTGCTTCCAAAGTTCCCAAGATTTACTCCATAGGTCCACTTCTATTACTCGAGAGGTACATTTCACAAAGACCAGTAAAATCCCTTCGGTCTAACTTATGGAAAGAGGACTTAAAATGCTTCGAATGGCTCGACAAGCAACAACACAACTCGGTTATATACGTCAACTACGGAAGCATCACGGTGTTATCCGATTCGCAACTCGAAGAATTCGCGTGGGGCCTTGCGAATAGCCATCGACCTTTCCTGTGGATCATTCGGCCCGACATAGTGATGGGAAGTGCAGGACAATTGTCCGAGAAATTCTACGAGGAGGTTAAGGACAGAGGGTTTATAGCAACTTGGTGTCCTCAAGATCAAGTTCTTTCGCACCCGTCGATAGGCGCGTTCTTGACGCACAGCGGGTGGAATTCAACATTGGAGAGTGTGTGCAATGGCGTGCCTATGCTTTGTTGGCCGTTTTTCGACGAGCAACCTATCAACTGCAGGTACTTATGCAATGTGTGGGGTATTGGGATTGAGATTGGCCATGATGTGAAGCGTGAAGAGGTTGAAATTCTAGTGAGGGAGATTTTACAAGGGGAGAAGGGGAAGGAGATGAGGGAAAATGCCTTGCAGTGGAAGAAGAAAGCTGAAGTTGCAACCGGAATTGGAGGGACTTCCTACAATGATTTTAAGAGACTTTTGAATGATATTCTCAAGATTGGATGACCAGTATATTAGATTAAGTTAATTACGTGATTATGGTCGTGATTAGGTAAGTTAATTTATGTCTATTTGATCCTCCAATAAATTACCACTTGATGATTGTGATGAAAATCTAGTGTTTGTAATAGACCATTGCAAGATTTTAGAATGAAAAGAAGTCTATTGCACATTAGGGAACTTGCAACACGCGTTCTCTTTGCAAAATACACGGCTTATGAGGTTCCTTAGGAATATGAACAAGAGTTGAAAAGGATAGTGAACACGAAATATATGTAAGTTTGTTGCGCAAAAAATAGATATGTTAGAACATCGAAAACGATCTAAAGACGGATCCGGAGTGGTCGTCCCAAGATGTGATTCGAACGAATAAGGCAAAGATGGAAGAAATATGGGGAAAACGAAGAGAAGATATATAGATCTGACTTGGTAGATAAGAAAAGAATTGGTGGAAGAGCAAGAACTTTATAGAATTATAGGGGAAGAAGACAAGAGGAAAACCTAAATTATCTCCGGCCTCAGATATGAAAAACTAACTGCCCGAAACTTCCAAGCCGATTATGACCTCTTTCTGCTCCGAATTTGGAAAAGTGATAAACCACAGTAGCTTTTGAAATCAACTCAATCCAATATTTGAGCAGTTAGTTACGGATTTTTTACTAAAACTGGTCAGAAAATCCGCGAATTAATTTTCCGCTACAACAAAGTTAAATTCATAATGCTAACCAATTAAACTGTACTGTGAATCATATATTCTTTGATCAGTTTAGATAATCTGGTGGATTGATGTAGTTAGCTCGCAAGAGGATTATTTACTATGACCAAATCTGCAGCAACGGAGCTCCACATTTTCTGCAGAGTTGCTGTGAAATTTAGCTGCAAATTACTGCAGAACTTTCAGCTTTTCAATCTTTAGCAATGCTTCCTCTTGGATGTTAAACGGTCTAATATTTTCTATAGCTAATATGTATGAGATGACAAATAGTAACCCTTAACTTTCAAATTAGTGCAAAACATTTAGCATCTCAATCTTATTTCTGATGAGCTTATAAGAAGAGGCATTGTTCAATTTCGGACAACGTGTGCTTCTCTCTTGTTCTTGCTCTGTTAAAATCTCCATTCTGGTTCGAGGCATTGCTTCGTACATGTTTGATAAAGGAAGCAGAGTACTAATAAGGGCGAATTTCAGTTTTATCCAATGTTGGTGTACCAATGCTTTTTATAATCCAACTTAAGACTAATACTACTTTTTATAGCTGGATAACAAATTAATACATTCGGTTCAAATCTCGAGAATGTAAGAAATACTATTGAGAGAACATCCCTAAAATGAGGTCTGCCGATAGTGCTCGACTTTGTTAAAAGTCTTGACTTGTTTCATGTGGTTGAAAGGAAAGTTCAATCTTTTATGTTGCCATTGTTGTGGCTTACCACTCCTTTAGATGGGGGTGCAATATCAGCGAGGAGGAAAGATTTCATGTGCTTGAGTAGCTCTTTTGCCTTCTCCGCGTTGATAGCATGCCCAGCGTTCTTAATGATTACCAATTCGGCATTTTCCCCAATATGCCTGTAGCAAAGTGAATTCTGGCCTAAGAAGAAATGAGGTAAAATTGTATATTTGTATTATTTGGAATTCTCAGGAATTACCTCTTTAATCTATGGCCCAACTCGATGGGGAAGATTTGGTCGTATTCTCCCCAAACTATAAGCGTTGGCTGCATAAATGCAATGGACCGGCCGTGAGAACCTTTTTATAGAGAGAGACAACGGAATTTTTTTAAATCAATACAAACATAAAAGGTGATGAGGTAGGGGGATAAGATGATCACTTGCGTAATTCTTGGGAGATCGGACATCTTCCTGTCCTTGTGCAACGCATAAATCAATTCTTTTTTCTCTTGCCGGTATTCTGTACACATCACCTGCCCATTTTACAAAAGTTTATAGTGTTGTATAATATGTAGAATTCGAATTATAAATATTGTGATTTAAATTTGATTTGTTCAAAGATAATTAGAATACAAATTTGGATTCATATGAGCTAATTTAAATCTATATCAATCTTTTAACGAATAAATAAAATTCAAATCTAATTTAATTCATGATCAATCACGACAAAAGTTGTAAGATGTGTGGAACCAAAGAGAACCTTATAGGTTACTAATACCATCATAGACAATTTTAGCGAAGAAATGCTAGATTGAATGCCTATATATTCGAAAGGGTAAGTTTTAAATATGTATAGGTTGACCCTTCAAAAAATAAAGGACTAGGTTGCCTCTCAAATTAGGATAGTTATTAGGTTTGCACGAAAAATTAATAAGGAGATGGATTTGGATCTTCTGAATTTATACAAAAAATAATGACACATATGTGGAACTATAACAAGTAATATTGATAATTTTTTTAAAAATATAAATAAATAAAGTTATATGATTGTATCTATTTTCTAAATTTTCTTTCATGAATGGCATAATCGTTCTTAAGAAACGGTTAAAAAATAAATTCAAATAAAGACTTATTGATATTGATGCTTTCTTCGGCGGAGTATTACATGTTCAAATAAGAGCAAACAGAGGATTTTGGATTATACTGCTCATTTTTTCGCTGAATCCTTTTGATCATGAAAAAGATGTGTATTTTTTTACTCAGACTTATACTGATGTCAAGATAGTGCGGTAGATTATTTTAACTCAGAAATAAAACAAATTTAGACAGCATCACGAATGATTACAAAATAAGTCTATTTTCTTGAAATAATTAGCTTATTAATTATCTTGGTACTGCTGTTTTCTTGATCGGAGTATTCCATGTTCAATTCAGATCATCGTAAATTATCAAATTTTAAAGCAACTATGTACCGTACGCACTTGGAATTCGAAATCTCTATTAGTCTAATCTATATGCGGGACGAAACAAGTCCCTAGTTATCTCAGGAAACGAAATAAGTACATAGTGAATAATGACGTTTCTGTCGCCATCGACCAATTGCATCTCTATACAAATTTGTTCTAGTTTAATCAGTTTTTAAGTTTAAATTCTAAAAAGCATAGTAGTATTAAATATTCAAAAAAAGTTTATAGCTTTCATATATTATCCAACTAAAATTTTAATTAATTAGCGTAATGATCAAATCAAAGTATCATAAAAAATGTGAATAATTTTATTTGAATACTTTGTAGTTAGACAATTTGACACTTACAATCTAATTAATGACTTAAAACACATCCAAATGGTTCTTGTCTTATCGAGAGAACTTCACGGACAGCTCCCTGGCTGCTCCGAGGAAAACGACGTTGTTTTCTACGTACATGGCACACCAGCTTGGAAAAAAATTAACCTCGATTTTGTTGATTGGTCATGATAAAAAATAATCCAAATGGTCCTTGCTGACTTGTCATCGTACCATCCCATTTAAATATATCCCATTTTAGACATTTATTTTGAAATAGAACCCCATCTCACAAAAAAATATAAAGCAAAATAAAGATGGTTAAAAAATCTCACACATTTATTCTTACTTTGAACTTTATGCTAGTCATGAACCAGGTATAGAGACTAATATTAATTAAAACTAATGGTGAAAAAAAAATATTCTAGTCCGATTTCCCAATATTTAAACAAAATCGATTAAAAGGAAGGAACGGACAAAATAATAACTGACCTCGATAAAGTCGTTGAGGAAGCAAGACGGACCGGAAGGCGGGGGCTTGTAGAAGGCCAACTTAAGGAGCTCTCTCACCTTCGCCGGCTCCCTCGGCAACAGAATCTCAACCGCCTCCTCCACGCTCTTCACCCTAAACATCCCCGCCTCCATGTCCCCCTCCTCCAGACAAACCCCGGCGCACCCCAGCACCACGCGCCCCACGCGCCCAGGCGCAGCCTGCGCCGCCATCCTGTACGCCACGAAGCCGCCGTAGCTGATCCCGAAGATATGGAGGGTAGCGGAGGGGATGAGGGAGTCGAGGGCGGCGGCGACGGCGATTGCCTGGAAGGACTCGGAGCGGTCGGGGCGCGTGGTGTGGGAGTCGCCGAAGAAGAGGAGGTCCGGGACGTAGAGGTTGAAGTGGGGCCTTAGGGAAGGGAGGAACGCCGCGAACTGCCACATTGCGTTGGCTCCGAAGCCGTGGAGGAGGACGAGCGTGGGCTTGGAGGAGGAGTGGGCGCGTGGGGCCCAGCAGTGGACCACCGTCCCGTCGCCGAGGTCCGTCGTCGTGGAGCGGAGGCCGCTCTTTTTGAAGGACGTTTGGTAGCACGCGTCCCTCCTCGCCGTGAAGCTGAAGCAACGTGGCATGTCTTTAGCTTCTTCTTCTTCTTCTTCTTCTTTTCTAGTTTTGGTTTTCCTTTTTTTCTTTTAATTTTTTTTTTCCGGGGATGCTTCTTTGATCTTGGTGTTTCTGGGAGGAGGGAGATGGAGTCGGGGAGGGTTTATTGGCTCTTATATTATGGAGAGGGAATATCATAGAATAGAATAAACAAGAAGGTGCTAATTCCTCAAAATTAAAGCAAGTGTTGATTCTTATTTAATTGATATAAACTTAATGTTACATGTACTACTATATTTTCTGAAATATTTATATGCAAAATATTTACTAATCAAAAGTCAGATCAATTGTCCACAATATGTTTCAGATTAATGAGTAATTTTATAATCTTAGCTATTATCATTGACGACAAGTGTCGTTGTGCGGTTTGGGAAGGAGAAGGTAGGAGACTTACCATTTTGACCAAATATGATTTTGGCAACTTATTATTTTCTGTTGAAGATACACAGAAATCAGAAGACCCAATCTCAATCAATCGAGCAAATAAGGCAGTCGAAGTCAAGAAGATTACAATCGAGCCACAATTGGAACAATCGGATAGAAGCGGACAACGATCAATCCAATTGAAGACTCAATCAATTTCAATTGGAAAGCAATCAAGCATATGGGGAAACAATTGAAGCAACTAAGTAAACAATCTAAGCTATTACGACGCCAGTTCACCAAATCATCACGAATCGAATCTGATCGCATACAAAAGGAAAGGAATCAAGCTATATATACCCGTTAGAGAAATTGGATTCTATGGGGACTAAAGAGGGGGTGTCCCCATATGGGGACTAAAATCTAGACCATCTGATTAGAATCTTTTTAAAAATATTCTGATCTAATGGTGTAAAATAGTTCAAGGGCATTTTTGACTTATTACTCAAACGTAAAAACCCAGCAATTAATGACTTCCTCTTTTTTAGCATAATCATCATTGAATATCCTCTTTTTTAGGAAACTTAAAATTTAAACTCTCTAATTTAAACCCACTTCATCCATCACGATTCTTCTTCCATTTACAAAATTCCTAGTTCTGGAGAGAGAAACAAAGAAGAAAAAAATACGAACATGTCGAACGAGCTCTTCCAGCCTCCAGCCCATGCTTCCCATGCCAACGTCGCATGCCCACTCTCCTACGCCATGATGTCCCATGCCGTTCACCGCCGTCCCATGCCAAAACCTAGCCCATCTCGGTCGTAACCCATCTCGTCCATATCAAAGATGACCCACGTAACCCTCTCTTTCTATATCTCGTAACCCTACAATTTTTCCGTGTGTTTTGGTTAAGTTAGATTTATTGATTTATTGGTTGACTGATTTTGCTAATTATATATGTTGTTACTGATTTTGATATTGAGTGATCATGTTGGTTTACTGGTTTATTGGTTTAATGTTTTTAGTTTAGTGATGTATTGATTTACTGGTTTATTGGTTTATTGATTTATTGGTTTACTGGTTTACTGGTTTTCTAATTTACTGGTTTATTGATTTTTCGATTTACTGGTTTATTGGTTTATTGTTTTTTAGTTTACTGATATACTAATTTACCAGTTTATTGGTTTATTGATTTATTGGTTTACTAATTTACTAGTTTTCTAATTTACTGGTTTATTGGTTTATTGGTTTACTGATTTTCTGATTTACTGGTTTACTAGTTTCTGATTTACCGATTTATTGGTTTACTATTTTTTAGTTTACTGGTATACTAATTTACCGGTTTATTAGTTTATTGATTTATTGATTTATCGGTTTATTGATGTACTGATTTACCGGTTTATTAGTTCGTTAATTTATTAGTTTATTGTTATATATTGTTTTTTGACTTCTGATATTAATTCAATTAGGTAGGTTTTTAAAGATATTATAGAGAGAAAAAAATAATTAATTAATAAGAAAGAGAATTAATTCAAATTAGTTAGGTACTTGTAGAGATCGGAGAGAGAAAGAAAATAATTAATTAGTGGGAGAGAGAATTAATTCAAATTAGGTGAGTGATTTGGAGAGAGAAAAAAATAAGGGAGATTTTACCAAACTACCCTTATTTAATAATTTCATTTCTTTAGTCCCCATATGGGGATAAAATCCTTGTCCCCACCAAATCCACTCCCCCCGTTAGAGATGTAATTAGCTGTATCACTTTATCAATTGCCTTAATTGATAGGACTAGCTATTAATTCGTAAGATTAGGCTATTAGCTACTGTAATTAGGTCCCTTAGGGTGTGTAATTATACCTAGCTTGTGTAATCGTGTAGATCACTTTGATCAATACAAGCATCACTAGTTATTTCATTTTCTTTTGGGAAAAGTCATTTTTAGTACCCTGTGGTTTCTGCGAAAATCACTTTAGTACCCTGTGGCTTAAAACCCATCAATCGGGTCATAACCTCACCAATTTTCCATCACTTTGGTCCCAAAATTACGATACTACCCATCCCTCAATCAGAACCTAACCAAACCCAATTCAACCCGACCAAACCCACATCCAATTCAACCCAATGGGGCATAAAAAATAGGATATGACTCGGATTGAGCTAAAATTTTACAAGAAGCATCCTAAAAATACACATGATTTACAAAAAAAAAATTCAGGAATTTTAGAGGTCCGGAAATATTTTTTTTATTTTTTGAAGTGCTGAAACTTCGTAAAAAATCGTATAAAATAGAAAATATATCCAATTGAGTTGAAACTTGTGTATTTTTTTTGTAAATCATGTGTATTTTTAAGTTGCTTCTTGTAAAATTTCAGCTCAATCCGAGTCATATCATATTTTTTACGCCCCATTAGTTTGAATTGGATGTGGGTTCGGTCAGGTTGAATTGGGTTTGATTAGGTTTTGATTGAGGGAGGGGTAGTATCGTAATTTTGGGACCAAAGTGATGGAAAATTGGTGAGATATGACCTGATTGATGGGTTTTAAACCACAAGGTACTAAAGTGATTTTTGCAGAAACCACAGGGTACTAAAAGTGACTTTTCCCTTTTCTTGTTATTAATTTGTTTGAATTTTTTTACACAAATAGTTAAATTTTCAAGAATGAATGTGCCCGAATTTCCTTTTGCCATACTCTTTTTTATTATACCTGTCCCAATTGGCCCATCCAGTGTTTTTCATGAAAAATATTTTTTTAGGGACCATGAAAATTACATGATATAATTTAGTTTTTATTTAAGATAGCAGATTGTAAGCATATGGTTAATTTAATTGTTGGCGGGATTCAGAATAAGTATCTTCTTTTTCCTCCCCCCAAAAGGACAACGAGGGAGCCGAAACGAAAGTGGAGTTTAAGAATATGATATTTTTGCCACTTAAAAGATGAAATATGATAATTTCCTAATAAAATAACGGGATGTTAAGTGGAATGCGAACTTGGCCTACGTATGAACAAACTGAATACAGGTGGTCCAGTTTCGAAAGAAAAAAAAAGTTAGGGGGGGTAAAAGAAAATAAATGTTCTAGTTACTTTTAGCATCTCCATCGTGAAGGAATAAAAGAGAAAGAAACAGAATGAAGTTATCCCCTGCGTAGTAGGCTCTATTATATTCTCACAATTTTATGAAACACGTTGGTCTTAGAAAACCAAAAGTTCAGAACAATTACGAATTCTTAATTCATAATAGTCGTACCATCGCCAAGTTAGTAAAAAATGACTGTTGAAAAAAATATAAACTTAGTTGCCAATAGTTCAATAATTATATTAACAGCTCCTAAAATTGACAATTATTTATGCATTACATTGTTCCGTTATAATTATATTATCAATACAATCAAATACACCATTATGAACACAATAAAATATAGTCACTACAAATTAGAAACTCTAACTTGGGTTAGTTATAGTATAAGTCTAATGATTGCTTAATTTTTACGGTGTCATTTTTTCATATTTGGAATCTTTTTAATAAATACACAATTAAGTCCGACATAACTAAAGTCAATAAGCCTGATTCTTATGGCCATAATCTTAAGCTAGACCGTAGGAATTTCTATGCATAGATCTAGATCCTTGGGAGTTACTCATTGTTCGTTCACATTCACATTGATGATCATTTTCTGTCCTCTAGACTCAGACATCATATGTCCACTAGCTTCAATTTGGTTAGTCCATGTACCATATCATACTAGTTGAGATGGTGCTCTGACACCGTTTGCTGTGTTGAGTGATCTGATTGACTATTTCTTTATATCAAGTACGTTTTGTAGTATATTTTGTGATCACTAATTTCTGATGAAGTAATGAAAGAGAGGGAGAAAAGTGAGAGGAGAGAGGGAAGCGAATATGAGGAGAGGGGAAGGGGAGAAATGACGGGGAAGAATTTGGAATATTTTAAATATTTCGGGGGGTTTGGAACAAATATAATGAGAAAGTATTTTGAATATTTTGTACATTGCCGCGTCATCAATTTCAGGTTTAAAAATAATATGATATGTAGTAAAAAACAAATGGAAATATTTTGTCATGGCAACAGAGATGTCGACTAGATTTGGATAACTATACGAGCCTTGATATGCTCGGGAAGCCACACAAGACTTTCTTGATAAGTCTTAAACCAAATATATATGTGTCGTTAAACTATAATGTACCAAATTAACTTTTTCTTATACAATTCAATACTTATAAACAACTTCAACATATATTATTTTACTCAAGTTTACTTTATTTAATCAACACTAACAATCAGCTGTTAAACCTATCAACAAGCTCAGGTGTCGTATAACATGATCAAAAATCCCTAAATCTAGCACTTCCATCTACTCGGGACTCTGTTTTCCTTCCGTGTCTACAAAAGGAGAAACAAGAAAATAGTATTTTCTCAAAAGGATATCTAATCCCACCTTCCCTCCTCAATGGACTTTAATAATGGGTCAATTTTAGTTTAGCTTCACCGGTCATTGTCGTTTGTTACTACCACAAGGAATTGATTTATGAATAGAAAAGGTCAATGTCGTTTTGGTCACTATCACAAGTGTTTTTTCTGGTACGTTCTTTTGATACTATAGCATTTTATATTCCGTCCATTCAATTACTTCGTAACTTTCGTGGTTTCAAATGGTGGCAGGTGGTGGGCTATTATCTTTTTCAAACTTTTGTCCAGCCTCCAGGCTACTCGTGGCAGCGGGGTTTGTGTACCAAATCGCAAAATCACTTTTAAAAAAAAAACCCAAAGAGTTGACTGATCTTACAATGAGTTTAGGTTTAGGATTTCAAGCCGAGACTACACATGCATTTCATTGTCGATGCGAGTTCGTATAGAATCTTCAACCCGTGAAACCAACACATAATATACAACGATGCATGTCACTTTAGACCAAAATATTAACCCACTCTAATCTCCTTGTACGATTAAGATAACAAATATAGAATATCAAGTGCCTCCAATTATCTCATGGTCGAGGAACACGAAATTTGTGGTTTCTAACAAGTGTGCGTACAAGGTGGAATTATCTCATGGTCACTTTTGTTGAGAAAGTGTGTAAAATGTATGAATTTGGGACCATCATATGGATGAAAACTGTAACTACGAATCGTCAAACCAATAATTTTAAGTACAACTTTGACAACGACGATTTAAAATTTATTAATTAAATTATGCCTGTGTAGATGTAAGTTAGTTGAGCAGACCATTTAAACTCACCCTTGGCAAAAATAGCGCAATATTTGTTCTGCTTCCTACATTTTTGTATATTACGGCGTCATGCCACCTAGAAACAGTCGGCAAATTTAGATTCATTTAGGACTAAAGCACCATAAATTAATTTTGTATAAGTAAAATTTTGATTTTTTTGCGACAGGGAGTTATCTATGTTTTTCAAATATTTTTTATCAAATATTTGAAAAAAAAAAATTGCCATGGTATGATAAAATTTTATAAAGTGATGTCTGGCGAAGGAAAATATGGTATGATATGTTTTCATTTAATTCTGAATATATAGCAAAATTATAGTAAAAATAAAAAAAAAATCATTGAGTTTCAGATTGCTAGTACATTAAATTTTCTCTAAAATTATTATTTTAAAAAATAAATAATTATGTAAAACTATTAAAAAATAAATAATTATGTAAAATTTGTCAAACAATCAAATTCAACATAAAATAATATCTTAAAATATTTTAAAATTTCTAAGTATGTAAAAATATATGTATTTACTAGAAATATCATTTTATAAGAAAATTATGATCAACATTTATCACTAAAATTTCTAAAAAATATCAATTATTACAATTGAAGGATTATCATATTTTAATATTAGTTCTAGTTCGAAACTGTAATTTTTTTTTCTATTTAATCATCATCCTATATAGACATTTTGCTTGAGTATTAAGATTGTAGAATCAAAAGTAAATAATAAAATTAAGATGAAATTTTACGTTCAATTTGGGAGTCTCGAGTAAAACAAGAAACCATTTTTTTATAATTAGAAAAAACATAATCCCAGGATATTGCACATTTTTTCAATAAACATATTCATTAAAATCTTTTGACCATTGAATAATGACTCACTGGTAACTGGTTTATGATGTTAACAGAATCCGACGCAAAATTAATTTTTAAAGTTAGATCTGACAAATTAAAAGTGTAGGACTAAAACCTGTGTCGCGGAATCGAGAGCTTATTGGGCCGCATCCGGTTGAAGCTGGTCGTGGACTTTGTGGGTTTCAGTGTTTTTTACATATGGAGAAATAACAAATAGGCCCATCCTTAATTCTGTTTTGTCCAATGTTTAATAAACCATATGACTCAACACATATTCCAGCCAGCAAGATTTAGAATAATGGATAAAAATCATTTCAAACAATAATTTTTTTTAAAAGTGACACAATTTTCATAAAAATTAATACCGCTATATTTAATCGTATAATTTCGTTCGATTAAGCAATACCAGTGCAAAATGTTGATGTAAGTGAGATGATTATTTTATCTCCTTTCTGAAACACGGAAAGGCTCTCATTCCTTAATTGCTAAAGTTTTATTTTCTGTTCAGAAATCCTGTGTAAATTGCTTTACCTACCGTCGCCACTATCTTTGTACATCTTATCTGAATTTCAAGCAAAGCCTCAATAGTCAAGACATCTAAACATTATAGTTTTTTTTTGCCAAGTAATTATAGTGATATCATAAGATACTAAACTTGAATTTAACCAAATAGGAAGATTCATTATGTGAAATTTGTATTTGCTTGATATTAGTTGTAGATATTTGTTGATGACTATTGATGTAATTATTAGTCACTAAAGAGAACTTATTTGAGGAATTGCAAACCCTATGGAATGATACGAAGTCAGGACAACAAAAGATAGTGGCTGAATTCTTTATTAACAACTAATCTATGTAATTATTGCTAAAAGATAAGTATTAGGATCACTGCTAATTATTTATTTTCCACTTCACTATAAGCATAGGCTCCGTCAGATGGAAAGCCTCCCTCAATAGGATCGTATCTCCCAACCACCTCTTTATCCAACACCTTGCGACTGTTGTGTCCTAAATATTTAGCAAACAATAGGAAGAAGAATAAGATGATAAAAAAAACTAGGGTAAATTATGTTAGGGTCTCTTTTGTTTGGTCGTTGTCTCATGGGTCACTCTCTTTTTAAATATATTTTGTCGTGATTAGTAGTTTATACTCGATTAGTAGTCAATTTTTTTTCTAATTTTTTATATGAAATAAACCAAGCATATTTCTCTCTTTTCCATTCGGTAAATGCAACCGCCAACACCCACCCATTGCCACCAGATCAACTGCATCAAAAGTGTTGAGTATTTCAAGAAGTCAGAAAGTCAATTACTAAGATTTTTCTTTCTCAATAATAAAAAAGGTTTCACTTATAAATAAGATAGTGTTCTTAAGAAATCTCTTAGCTCAAATAAATCAAACGTTCAAATCTTTCACTCTCTTCTTGCCGAAAAAGAATTCAGACTAAATTTTAATCGAAAAGGCAACTGCTTTCTGAAAAATAGTTGTCTATTGGGATACCGAATTTCGTACAGTGATAAAAGTTATCAAACAATCTGCCGAGTTGCCAACGGATCCCGCTGTGATTCTCCTAAATATTCTTCTACATTTGGCTTGTTTGGTACATAGATTAAAGTGGTATGCATCAACTTGTTTCTATTAGGGAAGTGTTCGTGTTTGCAACTCGTTGGATGAATACTGCTCTTTTGGACAATGCGAAATTGTTTATACAATTGATTTTTGATTGCATTTGTAATCTTGATGTTGTGTTAAGGTGAGTTGTGTAAACCCATAGAAACTCATATATTTGTAAATTTTCTTCGAATTATTTTCAATACAAATCTACTTATAAAAAAGGGAAAAATCCACTTTTAGTATCCTGTGGTTTGACCCATTCCCAACTAAGTTCCTATGGTTTAAAAGTGTAATTTGAGTCTAACTTCATCTGATTTTCTCATTTGGGTCACCTCCGGCCAGTTTGATTCGTTTTTGTTCATTTTGGTCTGATCAAATCCGGCGTTTTCAACGCCGATTGTCGACTCTGGTTGACTCTCTGAAGTATCCCTGACGTGTGGATATTAGTTTCACACATCTTCATTGCCGGAATTATGAAATCGAGCTCGGATTTTTGAATCAAATCGGTCAGAGGTGACCCAAATGCGAAAATTGGACGAAGTTGGACTCGAATTAACACTTTTAAACCCCAAAGACTTAGCTGAGAATGGGTCAAACTACAGGGTACTAAAATGAACTTTTCCCAAAAAAAACTTCGCTCGAATCCGGCTTCCGAGTTCCGATCTCCGACCTCTGACATGGAAGACAAGTCCACTAAAAGTAGTCCACATTCTATTTTAAACCTTTACTCCCTTGCTAAAGTGAGCTGGATGTTAGTGATGTGGCCTTTCCACTAGCAATTGTAAGTATAAAATACAAATTTTAAGAAAAGTGAGCTGGACCCGTCAAAGACCAATCTTTTCGTCGGTTGAAAGTCCACGCGCGCACTACAAGATGGGACTGCAATTATGCCAACAAAATTAAAGAAACCGCCCGAAAGATTTTCCAAATTGAGAAAAATACAAAATGGTGAATTATTTGAAGAAACAGAACCCTTGAATGTGTATTTAGCCTCTGATTGAGCAAAACAGGGAGAACCAAACTAAACACAACTAATACATCTAACGAGAGTGTTGTCCAGTCTTGGGTAAATAACGGATAATTATTGGATTAACTTTATTGTCTTTAAAAATTATAATTAAATTAAATTTGAACTAGTGGAAAATTATATATAAACAAAACACAACACAACTAATAAGCCAGCCAATGGAGAGGTTAACTGTTTGACTGGACAGGGACACACTAAAAACACAACCTTTAGTTGAAAGTTGTAAGAATGCCAGCTCAAACCAATCCTTCAAAACAGTAAAGCAAGCATCTTTATCGCAACCCAGTTCCTGATTTGGTCCTCTCTCTCTTAATTCCCAGAAATCTATCAAACCCAGTGAGGGTTTCTCATATGGGCGGTTCCTGTTCTTCCTTCCTCAAAAGCACTTACCAGGTAGCCGTTTCTGGTATCCGTTGTCTCTAATTATTTTTATGCTTAAAGCTTGGAACTAGCTCGCCCTTTTCGTAGTTTCTGAGATGGGAAATTGGTGATTAGACCAATTGTTAATGTTGTTTGAGCTGAAGTTTTCCTAGAAGTGATTGAATCCATTGCTTTGGTTCTGGATGTTCACTGGTGATGCTGTGGTTCTTGTGTGGTGAAATTGGCAAGAGATTGCTGATTGTAACTTTCTGTTAGAGATGATGTATTTTCACGTCTTTGGTCGCGGCCTGCTCGGATTCTCTATGATGCTGATATAAAATGGAGAATGCAGTAAAAGGATATTGCTAGTCGATTGTAGTTGGTGGTTGATCAATACTGCCTGTGGAAAACTTGTACATGAATTGGTTCTTCATTCTTGTTGGTAGCGGTTTTTGCATCTGGGGTTGGGCGTATGGAACCTTGGAACTGACATGTTCAAAGGGCTGGCCTTTTATCTTTGAATTTTGCATTAATTCAGTCTCTAGGAATGTCTTGTGGTTTGTTGTTCATGTGCTTTCTTACAAATTTTATATATCATTTTAATGAAGTAGAATTGACTCACACCCTTCTGGGGCTTTTTTTTCACAGAAATGAATCTGATTCGATTTTGGTTGGTTTCAATGTCTCCAATTACTGATAGATTGAGATAGCATCACTGGATATGGGACTGTTGTTCGTATTCGTTTTACTGGCTTGCTGCAAGGCCGTATTATCATCGGATCAGCAAGGTATCCATGTCTCTCTTCTGAATCCTTTCCAGACAATGGTCATTACCTTTGTTTTCAATTGTGGTTCACTTTCTGTAGATGTTATTGAAGAAATAAAAGGCACAATTTATCATTAATGAGAAATAAAGACATTTGATCTGATTGTACCCTGACACTGTCTCTCATGCTGGTGCAAACAAAAAAAAAGTTCCTGTATGGTTTAGCCTTGGATGGTTTTGAAGATACATGCAGATTTCTATTTTTCTGGTGTCTTAGAAATGATTATTGATAAACAAACATATTGAGTGTATGGTATTGTAAATGTCCAGGCGATGCACTCTATGCATTGAAGATTGCAATGAAAGTTCCAGCAACCGAGTTGGTAGATTGGAGCCAAAATCTAGTCAATCCATGTGCATGGTCCAATGTAAAATGTGACCGTTTTAACAATGTAGTGTCCGTGTAAGTTTCCATCCGAGTTCATTTATCTTCTTTTTCCTGTACTTCCAAGATATCAAGTTTACACATACATGATATTTGTGCTTCACCATGTTATGTTTAGTGCCATTAACCTGCGGGACTTGCCTGCATCTTTCTCATGTAGAACTCTGTCTGGTTTGAACTGCTCTGGAACCTTGTCCGCCCGCATAGGTATTCTGAAGAATCTCACTACACTGTATGTATATATTCATACTTCCACAATCATTTTATGTATGCAGTATTTTTTCAGTGGCTCTCTAGAATCATATTTGTAATGGCTAGTAGAACAGATTGAAATTAAACAAAAAGCACGGAGTTCCATGCTCTTCATTTGGAAATTGCTATGCGTCTTCAATCTGCGTCATGTCTCACTCACTACACAACTTCGATCTTGGTCCGTTTGGAAATATAGAGTAATACTTGAATACCATTCACCTTATTCATGCAGAACAAGCAGATTTCTTTGATTGCTCATGCTTTAGGTGAAAAGGGGAGAACTTGGTTGTTACTGACTTTGTCGTGTCATTGAAAGAAGCCTACTGTATTAGTTTTCTGTTCAACAAAGTCGATGTTCTTATGTATGACTTGGCTATATGAAAATTATTTCCCTTTTATACCACATGAAACTTTCTCTTTAAACTTTGCATTTTTTTAGCAAATGTTTTAATCACTTGTTGACAAATTATCGTGTTTTCATATCTGATTTTGCCCTTTTCTCCATGCAGAACACTGAAAGGAAATGGCTTAACTGGTAAAATACCAGAGGAATTTGGAAATTTGTCTAGCTTAACTGGCTTGGATTTGGAGAATAATCACCTGTCTGGTGAAATACCAGCCTCTCTCGGTAGTCTTTCAAAGCTTCAGTTTTTGTAAGTATCAGCGTCTAAATCTTTTATTTCCCTTGAGCAGAATGTATCTTCATTCTGTCCATGTCTTTTTAGTGTATGATGTTCTTATTCTACAAGCAGGACATTAAGCCAGAACAATCTAAATGGAAGTATCCCTGAATCACTTTCCGATCTTCACGCCTTGATCAGCATGTGAGTGGTTATATGCATATCACTTTGCATAATGTATTTAATTGGTGTAGTTTTAGTTTTTCCTTGCAACACGTTAAGATGTTTAAACCCTATTAATGTTTCTTCTGCAGAGGTCTTGATTCCAACAATCTTAGCGGCTTGATTCCAGAGCAATTATTCCATATTCAGATATTCAAGTACGGAAATTGGATCTTTACTCATTCACTATTCGGATGGTTAAATAATTTGTTACTGAATAGTTGTCAGTCTCTTGGCTTTCTATCATATCTTTCAGTTTTACTGGAAACAAATTAAACTGTGGCACAAACTCTCGAAACTCCTGTCTCCGTGGAAGTGACAGTCCAGGTATTTATGAAGTAGCCATTTTAGTGTACTACACCTTTCTCTTAAGTAATTTCTACATCTTATTTCAGCTGATTACTAATTACTACTTGTAGATTCGTCACATAAACCAAAGATTGGAGTTATACTGGGAGTGGTTGGAGGTGTCATAGTCCTCCTCCTCCTCGGAGGGTTCTTGATTTTCATTTGCAAGGGTAGACACAAAGGCTACAAGCGTGAAGTGTTTGTCGATGTTGCAGGTTTAAAATTTTATTGCTACATGATCAGTTGGTGAATCCCATAGGTCAAACGTGTGTCGTAAACAAAAAGAATTCATGTGTGGAATTCTGTTGTTCTTGTTTGGCCAGGTGAAGTTGACCGGAGAATTGCGTTTGGTCAGCTGAAAAGGTTTGCTTGGCGTGAGTTGCAGCTGGCTACCGACAATTTCAGTGAGAAAAATGTTCTTGGACAGGGAGGCTTCGGAAAAGTTTACAAAGGAGTGCTTCCTGATGGCACCAAGATCGCTGTTAAAAGGTTAACTGATTTTGAAAGTCCGGGAGGAGATGCAGCTTTCCAGCGCGAAGTCGAGATGATAAGTGTAGCAGTTCACAGAAATTTACTACGGCTGATTGGATTTTGCACGACTCAAACAGAACGCTTGCTGGTGTATCCATTCATGCAGAACCGAAGTGTCGCTTACTGTTTGAGAGGTACAAATTGTTTGTTCTCTGTGTATATGGGTTCAGCAAAACATTTTGTTCTTAACACGTTTGGAGGTTGTTGCAGAGCGTAAACCCGAGGAACCAGTCTTAGATTGGACTTCTAGGAAAAGAGTGGCCTTGGGTGCTGCAAGGGGATTAGAATATCTTCATGAACACTGCAACCCTAAGATTATTCACCGCGATGTCAAAGCGGCAAATGTGCTTCTAGATGAAGATCTTGAAGCGGTGGTTGGTGATTTCGGATTGGCAAAGTTGGTAGATGTGAGAAAGACTAACGTGACTACTCAAGTTCGCGGGACAATGGGTCACATTGCTCCCGAATACTTGTCCACCGGCAAGTCATCTGAAAGGACAGATGTTTTCGGGTACGGTGTTACGCTCCTCGAGCTTGTAACTGGGCAACGAGCAATTGATTTCTCCCGCTTAGAAGAAGAGGATGATGTGCTATTACTTGATCATGTAAGGCGCGGATTCCATCCTACTCGTATTAGCCTGTGTTCATATTAGGACTAACCTTTTGTGATTTTTTTGTGCGTGATCGTGATACCTAGGTAAAGAAGCTGGAGAGGGAGAAGAGACTGGATGCGATTGTTGATCGCAACCTAAGCAACAATTACAACAACCAAGAGGTGGAAATGATGATTCAAGTTGCATTGCTTTGTACTCAACCATCGCCTGAGGAACGGCCGACCATGTCCGAGGTGGTGAGGATGCTCGAAGGCGAGGGCCTGGCGGAGAGATGGGAAGAATGGCAGCACGTCGAAGTAACGCGCCGACAAGAGTACGAAAGGATCCAGAGCAGATTCGACTGGGGAGAAGATTCGATCTATAACCAAGATGCCATCGAATTGTCTGGTGGAAGATGATGAATCACTTCCAAGTTTTAAGCTGTTTTCTTTTATAAGCTGTTTTTCCAAGTTTGAATATTGAAACATTTGTATATTGCAACATAAGGTGTCCACTTATATAAATCACAATTATTTAGACCAAAATATCCGATATTATTTTCTCTATTATTTTTTTACTTTTAAGAATTACACTTCTCTGACCATCATTTAACTTAACAGGTTTCAAATTTGATTTATAATGGTGGGCAGTTTATTTGTTTCATTTCTTATTTGTAGAACATTTGGTTGATGCAATAAAAGGGGGAGATTCGGTTTGTTGGGATACTTCATAAAATATCTGTATTATTTCAGCTTTTACGTCAATAAATAAAAAAGAAAACCCGAAAAATAAGAAAATAAATCTCTTAACCAACAAATTTAAATATTTTTCCATTTCATAATAATACAACATGTGTTAGCGATGTTGAAACCAGATCTCCAAGAGAGACGTAATAATAGTTGAAGAGATGTGTTAGTGATGTTTAAATATTATTTTTCCATTTCATAATAATATTTTTCCATTCCATTTCAGCTATTATGAGTTATGATAATAGTTGAAGAGATACGTAACTCTTTTATACATAAATTTTTGCGCTAACTATATGTTAGTGATGTTGAAACCAGATCTCCAAGACTCCAACCATCTATAATATGATTTACGTCATCAAGCCAAATAATTTTTTTCTACATATATTACTGTTTGATTGAAAGTAACACATTTTATCTATAAAATTATAGCTGCAGAGAGCTTTAAACGAAAATTTGACACATGATATATTTATTTTATACATGACACATACTAACAAATAGCTAGGGGAATAACATATCTCAAAAGAAATAAAAAAAAAGTTAATGATTGGCTTGAACGAACACACATAACACCCCCATAATAACTTAGACAAACACGAGCAAGATATACAATTTTATTAAAATATTTACGCGTTATATATGTATTAGTATTTGCGTAGAATTTCTTCCTACGAACACAGTGCTAGACACCACTTTCCACCGTTACAGCTTCTTCTCCTGACAATCCACAGGACGAAACACACCAGAAACAAGCTCCAATTTTGTAGACCAACCTTTGGGTTCTAATTTATCATCTTCAACTAATAACTTGCTGACCCTTTCCCCTTCCAAGCTCCCAGAGGATTTTGCATCAGCTAGGAGGTAAGGAGGGATCTCCCTTCGCTCCCTCTCTTCGAAATCGATACCACAATTTGTGTAATCCACACCGGCCATAGCCAGAGCTTCGATCGACGGCATGATTCCAGGGAATAAAAAGTGTGTAACCTATTTTATGATAAAATGTGTATCTATTTCTGTTGTTGCTGATTCGTATTTTAGATGGGAGCATATGGAAGAAGGTACATATATATATATAGTTGGGAAAGGAGAAAAAGTTCAATTTCCAATAGATGAGGTCACAAGATTGCACTTTTTAAAAACCAAGAATTGTGTTCGATGACACAATGACATTTGTCATATAGCTCACAAGCCATAAAGTGGACAATAGTGCTCGTGAATGCCCGTGGTTATCTTAATTTGTCTTGAGTCACTACAATCCTGGGGTTAGGTTTGAAGAGTAAGTAGTTCACAGATGTGCCCTTTTGAAGAGTAGGGAGTTCACAGATGTGCCCTTAGGTTAATATTGTACTGTTAGCGGAATTGATAAATTTGAATTTATAATTATAAGACTAAGATACTATGTACACTCTTTATGTAAAAAACTACCTCACATTAGCAAAATCGTGCTACCAAATTTCAGTATAATTGCCATCTTAAAGTTACCTTGAATTATCGAAATTCGAAATAAGCTTAGAAAATCGTATTACTAGCTAATCTACAATCGCTGCGTGATAATTCCTTATAGCTAATAACACCGATGTGAAACCATGTATTATTCATTGCAGAAGAAAGAATGGGCCCTTTTCACCTTCGACCTAAGATGACTGCTAATTGTTCAGTATCAGCATCTTAATTCTGCATGATTTGTGAGGGTTGTTTTTATGGTATGTATATTCAGGAGGTTTTGAGGCTTTGAAACATTATCTATTCTCGTGGTTCCAGTTTGTAATAGTGACTTCATCAAAATATTTTTTAAAGACCAAGATCGTTTTTAATAAGTACAAGTGTGTGCATATATATATAAATATTTAGATCGTGACAATATTATTTTACCTTAATTAAAAGTTCTCGAGTTCAAATTCTTAAAAACTGTAATTTTTTCATAACCAAACCTTAGAGTAGCAATGACTCTTCCTTTTCTTTCATTCTAATATTTTTTTTACAGGTAATAAAAAATAAAACCTGGATTAGCCACTAGTGCTCCGAGTACTACGTGGTTTCGAAAGAAAAAAAAAACCTTGAACATGTTTTCCATCAACGGTCTAGTTAGTGAAGATACAATGTACTAATATCTGCCACAAAGAGATTCAATTCACTATTTGCATCTCTTTATTTGAGGATATTAATGAAGTCACGTTAGAAGCTCAAGATGAATTGCTTGTGAAGCCTTTTTATCTGCTTTTTAACTTTTTAACTTTTTGCATCTCGTCATCTTTTTCTATCGATATAAAGTACCCTAGCCTCTAAATAAAGAAGATATAAAGCACATTTGGTTGGCCCATATAAAAAGTATGGGGAAGCCACATGGGCTTGTAGTTTAGAATTCGGACGAGAGACCAACTTTTTTAGATAATCATTACTAGATTCATATTTTTCATAATGCAAATTTAGATAATAAAAAATGTATAAACTCCAAAATCGCAGTTAGGTTGGGCCTTATAGCTAATATGGGCATGTGCTATGTTTCCTGTCATATTTTATAGACCGGGCCGGGGGCCGGGAGCATAAGCACTACGAAGGCCCGTGTAATGATTTCCGCATTTCGGCATTTGTCTTACAAGTCCCCATTACCACATTGCTAAAAACATGAACGGAGAAGCAACCAACAGCTATAAAATAGACGTAACTAAGCTTGTTTACCTCACGCAGCCATGCAGTGAGCACAAAGCGAATTATTCTTTCGCCTTTTACTAAAGAATACCGTGTGCACGCTGCCAAAAGTGGCATACGCCTATTTTTGGAGAGTTTCCTCTTTTTAGAGGAACTCACAATTTCAGTCTAAATTTTGGTTATATCTTTTTAAGCTTACGATTGTGGGTAATTTTTTTATAAAGGCAATTAATTGGGTTCTACAATTTCAGGTCCCCTTGAATTTGTCCCAATTCTATCGTCAAATTAACAATATTATGGATTGTTGAATGATTCTTATATTGATATTTTGTTTCTAAATTTTATGTTTGATTTTTAAATTATTTTTTCTTTCTTATTAACATTTCAAATTTTAAATAGAATTTTATTTTGGTTCAAAATTAACAATTAGACAGTGAAAGTGTATCAGATTGGTAATTCTCATTCGGAGTCAATGGTGATCCAGAGTATGCGAGCAGAATGGGTAAAATTAGAACAACATTTTGAAGTGCTTTTTTTTATATAAGTAGAAATATATTTATGCAAAAATCACCAAGTACAAAAACAATATGACAGTGGACACAGCTACGGTATCACAATGTCACAATGTACACCCGACTATGACTTTAGACAACAACTAATTGTCTAAAACTCTTCTACGTAAGAGAATCTATATACAGGATTAGATCTTGGTGACCAATCTCCGCTAATGAATTTGTCCATCGCAGCCACTCATGTGCTCATAGAGTGGTATACTGGATCAGCGTGTTCGGGTTGCATCGTTCTCCTTGGAAGATTGCCCGGTTCCTAGTTATCCAAAGTCCCCAAATCACGGCACCAAACAAAGTGAACCACACTTTCTTTGACATACCCTTGCATGCAAGGCCCATCCATTCAAACAACATGGAATTGACAGAGTGGCCACGACACCAACGCATTCCGCTCCTGTTTACATAGAAATCCCAGACATGACAGGAGATAGGACAATGCATGAAAATATGATCAATGGTTTCGTCCTCCTTACCACATAGTTGGCAAAGAGATTCTCAGGGGTCTAGCATTCCCCTCTTGATCAAATTGTCGCGTGTAAGTAGTTTACCGTTGAGTGTAAGCCAAAGAAAGCATTCCACTTTAAGTGGTAGCTTACCAGTCCAGATATATGGGGCGAGGTTACAGCGCATATGACCAAAATAAACCTTATAGTACTTTGAACATACAGCTGCAACAGAGAAAGAATTCTGACCATAGCAATCCCAAAGCACCTCATCTTGGTCATGATTTAATGTAACGTTGAGTAGGATTTGTAGTAGATTAGACTCTTCATCTAACTCCCACCCTCGCAGATTGCTTCTCCAACTTAACACCCAATTCCATTCAGTTTGCATCCAATATCCACAATCTTTTATCCGTGCCATTTTTAGTGTGGAAAGTAAGTATAACCTCGGAAATTTGTCCTTCAAGCTTGCTTCTCCGCACCAACAATCTGTCCTTAAAGTGCTTCTATTTTAGGATCCTAAAAATCCTCAAACACCGAGACTATGGGGAATCCATATTAACGAAAAGATTCCTAAACCTGGCTTGTGATGCCTATGCGAAGCAAGCCAGAGGAGGACACAAGGAAAAGCATTGGTAGAGCGAAGGAGCCTGCCCAAGTGAAGATCGGCTTCTATTGATGAACCATACTCTTAACCAACAGACATCATTGAATGGATTCCAGGCATGAAGTAGCGGTTGATAGTGAAGGGACTCCCTCTGTATTATTACAAATGGAGTGATGGTCGGAATCAGTTCTGACCAAGTGGTTATATATATTTAGTGGTGAGCATTTAGTTAACCATCTAAAATATTAGCAATCTGTTCATGACGTTCGACTAGAAGCTCTTTAAAACTTTGCTACTTTATTTCATAATATGAACACAAAAAATTAATTTTTCTCTCACAAAATATATAGATTTATCGAAATTTGATTCAAACATAATGCAAAACCTTCTAAGAAGTAGTAACACTCTACATAGTTCAACATCCAACTTTTCAACCTTCTTCCACTCAAATTATGCCATTATCTGGAAATATAATCAATCAAATGTTATATAAGGTTTGCTACCTACTTTATCCAGTCAATTTGGGAAACTTTTTATTCATTTCAATTAAAGTATAATTAAGAGATACCACAGCAGGAAAACAATATTAAATCATCAAATGAACAATATTATAGATTGGTAATTCTCATTCGGTGTCAATGGTGATCCAGAGTATGTGAGCAGAATGTTGGGTAAAATTAGAACAACATTTTTAAAAATTGATATAAGTTTAGTGGTGAGCATTTAGTTAACCATCTAAAATATTAGCACTCTGTTCATGACGGTCGACTAGAAGCTAATACTTTGCTACTTTATTTCATAATATGAACACAACAAATTAATTTTTCTCTCACAAAATATAGAGTAGATTTATCAAAATTTGATTCAAACATAATGCAAAACCCTCTAATAAGTAGTAACACTCTACATAGTTCAACATCCAACTTTTCAACCTTATTCTACTCAAACTATGCCATTATCTTGAAATATAATCAATCAAATGTTACATAAGGTTTGCTACCTACTTTATCCAGTCAGTTTGGGAAACTTTTTATTCATTTCAGTTAGATTATAATTAAGAGATACCACAGCAGGGAAACAATATTAAATCACTTTCCCACCGAAGATTAAGTGGTCTAAGCTCTTCACCATTTTAAATTCTGATTTTATGCGAAGGGATGTTCATATGTTGCCTAACCTTCAATTTATATATACCTTGACGTTATTGAAATTTCTCACACTTCTCTTCTGCGGCCCTCTTCGCCATTCTCACTTGCAGGTCACTACTAACACCATCATCAGCAAGTTTGAACGGTGGAAGGGTTCCTCGCTTTCCCTCGCAAGAAGAGCTTGTCCAGTGCAGACAGTTATTCTCAGCTTACTGACGCACTCCATGATAATATATCAGTGGCCAGTTTTGCTTATAGATCGAGTGGACTCGTGTATGAGGAATTTCATATGGACCAACGACATCCACAGACGGGCCTCTTGTACGGTGTTTTAGGACAGAGTCTGTATCGTGAAAGGGGAAGGCGACCTCAGACTTAGATTGATCAGACAAGTGAATCTGGCATTCCTGAATCACCTCACCTGGACTATCTTACATGGCTTAGCTCAGTATATGGACTGCATCCGAGCCCGCTTGATCGACAGGACAGATATGACAACCTGGAGGTACGTTCGCTCTTCTATCCTGAGAGGAGTAAGGAACTACTTACCGGATATTATTAGGTCTTCACGTGTGCTAGTAGGAGAGGACTCGACAGCCAATTTTTGGTTAGATAATTGGCTGGGTTACATCATAGCTGAGAGGGTAGGACTCCCAGAGCATCTTTATTTGCTGTGCACCTTCACGGTTGCAGACTGTTGGCAGGATGGTCGTTGGGTCTTTTATAGACGATTTTGCGTAGCTTTTCCAGATATTATCCGGGATATCAGATACCATCAGTTGGGTCCCCCAGGCAGTGATAGGACTGTATGGGCCCATTCTAGAGATGGCCTTCTGACTTCTAGATCTGCCTATGAGCATCTCCGACCTAGCCACCTCCTGGTTCGTTGTTGATCTTGGATCAGGGACACGACCATACCCCCTAGGCAATCTGCTTTCTTATGGCGTGCTATTCTCGATGCACTTCCTACTATAGACACCATATTCCACAGAGGATTCATCGGCCCAAACATTTGCAGCATGTGTTTGGCTGCTGCCGAGTCTCTTGATCATCTACTGATCAGATGTCTGATTGCTGCTGCCTTCTGGAGGTACATATTTAGTATTTTTTGGGTCTCGTGGAGGCTATTCTTGGGCCTCAATAAGTTGATCACAGAGGGGATGCAGTAGCACTTCAGTCCACAGGTGGATCGACTGTAGAGGGTAGCTATCGTTTCTGCTGGCTGGCTTTTGTGGACAGAGCGCAATGCGCACATCTTCAGTGACTAGCGACGGAGCTTAGATACCCTGATTGTTTTGTTCCATAGGTTGGTCAGTAAGATGGTGATCTTTGACACAGGGAGATGCTTCTCGTCAGAGCGTGAGCAGTCACTACTACAAGACCTTTGTATTGCACCGAGGCCACATCGGGCTCCGCGTATTGTCGAGGTCACTTGGCGCTGCCCCCCTCCGGACTGGCTCAAGTGCAATACGAATGGTAGCTCCTTAGGGGCCCCAGGATAGGTCCGATCTGCAAGGGTATTTCGCACTAGCAGAGGATTCGTCAGGGGCTGTTTCAGTCAGAGCATCTATAGTTATTTCGCTTTCGAGGCTGAGCTCCTAGCGGCTATCCTAGCAGTTGAGGCAGCACATGAGCATGGATGGCCCAGACTGTGGATCGAGACTGACTCCATGTATGTCCTCACCAGATTCCAGATCCCACGGGCGACAGTTCCCTGGAGATGGCGCTCCCGCTGGCTTCGTTTGACACAGATGCTGATTCGCGTCACGCATATTTTCTGGGAGGGAAACTCTGTCGCGGATGCCCTGACACACCTCACGGAGGACGGCTGGTGGCCGAACCTCCCTTTATCGCTCACAGCGTTGGTAGGCCGCGACATGTCAGGACAGCCCTACCACAGGTTTGTTCCTTGAGGACTTCATCATTTTCATCTGAGACCTGCTGTGGATGATGTGTCGGGCACTGAGCCTGGGCTTATAGAGACTCCAAACGAATGGTTCATGCCAATTTTTCTGCGGGAATTATTTTCGGTAGTCTCTTTCTTTCACATCACCTGACTATCAGGCTTGTTGGCTAGCTGGTGAGGTTATTTCCATAGGTCCCATCTGCTTACCAGGATTGTTGGTTTGCAGATGCGTTGTGGACTTCTGACTTGGTTGTTTCCTCGTTTTTTATTTAATTTGAGGTATGTTTCTTAAAAAAACAAACTATAGACGGTATGTTTTTTTTGGTGAAAAACTATAGACGGTATGTGACATTATCTATTTTATAAGGGAAACATCAAAGTCTTCCCATTTTTTAAGGAAAATATTTTTTGGTTTGCGGGATTAATGGATATGTTAATTGGGTGCTTCAGAGTCAATTCCTTGATAGAAAAGGAACAACAGCCCAACTAATCACTCAAGAAATTGGTGCAGGGGAAATTATTTTAGCTGGCCGTTTTCCGATCTCCAGTCAAGATTCCGTACCTCACCAATATCCTTTGTAAAGATAATTATATAATCATTCAATCTTGTTACTAACTTTTACGTCGCGTGTAATTTTCTTAGAAAGTAGATCAACTCCATTACCTATTCCTCACAATTGACTAGAGTTGAACGACACCAGTCATAGTGTCATACAACTTTGATTTTTGCGAATGATATGCTAACCTCGCACCGTTTAACATTTTTTAGGGCAAATTACTCTCTAGTCCCTGGACTAAACATAATTCTTCTATCGGGTCCCTCTTTTCTCATAAATAAGTAATTTATCCCTATTTTATGAGAAAATGTTTGTCTGGGGTCCCTACTGACCAAATCAGCCTCTTTTATTATTATTTTTTTACATGTGAAATGATTTTTTTATCCTTCACAAAAAGACAAAAAATAATGGATAAAATAATCATTTCACATGTCAAAAAAATAAAAAAAAATGGGTTTTGAAGTCAAACAGGGACCCGAGACCAATATTTTTTTGAAATACAGGACGAATAAATCGTTTATGAGACAGAAAGGACCCGATAGGAGAATTTGATTAAAACCGAGGACTAGGGGGTAATTTGTCCCTTTTTTTTAAATAACTTTGAGATCGATCCAAAATTTTTGTCGTCTTTTGGGTCAGTTGGTCAAATCAGTCGACATACGATAGGACCAAAAAATTAAAAATAATAATATATATTATTTGGTATTAAAAATAGTAAATAGTTATAAATATTACCTAATTTTATTTTAATAGTTAAACATACAACTATCAAAATCATAATTTGATCACTTTCAGTCTAAAAAAAATATAAAATTTTCCAAAAAAGTATTTTTGCTTAGGCAAGTTCCACCATGAAAACTACTTATCAAACCAGTTGAACTAGTAGTTAATATCTTGACCATAAATTGAACCACAATTTTGGTTTAGGTTGAAAGTCGATCCGGGATTGGCACTGAACATCGGTCAGGGCACTTCTTTAAAAAAAATATTTAAGATGACAGAAGTAAACAATTGATGTTACACTCTCATAATATATGCAATTCTATTTGAAAATCTTCCTAAACATGACCCTGTGAACAGTATTATAGTAAGAACAATACAAGTCATGCACGGTGCCAATGCTTCCACGGTTCCACCTTCATCTATGCTTATACTACTAACTTCAATGACAAAATCCAACGAATTTCTAACTCCACCTTCCTACATAGAAGTCAATGACAATTGGAAACATAATTAAAAGAACTTATTACATATGAGTTCTCAGTATGTTAGAATTCTCGGTGCGTCAGAAATTTGAAATAAATCCTAACGACCGGACAAACTAATGCAAAGTTTGGACTATATAAAACAATCCGACTTATATTTTATTTTCACAAACATCATAATCTTTGTAAACATCACGTTGGGAAATTATAAGGCCAGCCGCATCAGCGGCCTTCCCCCTGCCCGAGGCTGGGCTGGGCCTGCAGGGTGGGGGTTTTTTTTCATTATGGTCACCGACTCCGGTTGGTTGACCAACCAGAGAGGAGAGAGGGGGTGGAACGGGCCCCATCCCTTATTTAATTTTTTTTCTTCTGTTTTTTGTTATCTAAATTTTATCCTATTTGTATTCTTGTCACAATATTATTCGAGCTCAATATTTTTAAAGATAAGATTCGGGCTGGAAAATATCTTATAATTATCTATTGAATGTTATAAAATAAAAAAATAATTAACTTTGGATTAAATAAACGACATATGTTATAATAATCTTAAGCATAAATCAAATAAACTACATATATTACTTGCATTTGGAAATTTGGAAATCGTAGTTAATTTTTTATTAGCATTATCTACATTTGTAATTTATCATTTCACAATTTTTATGTAATTTAAATTATTGCTAATTTAATATTTTTTAACGAAAATTATTAGTATTTTATTTTCCGAAATTAATAATTTAATGTGAAGTACAAAATTTATATTAGTGAATATAAAAATATGAATTAATACATTAAAGTTAATTAGGTTGATGATGTGGAAGATAGATATATTAATTATTTATTGGTTGAGGCTAGATTGGGTCGGGGCTGCTGCTGTGGGTAAAAAATTAGGCTGGGGCTAGTTTGACTGAGAAATTAATTAAATATTGCAGGACTGGCTCAAGGCTGAGTTGGCTCGGGACTGCTGCTGCGGATAGTCTAACAGAATGGTACTCACAACTCTGAAGGCCCATGCCCTATCGGATTAGGGTGCACTTAATTTTAATATAGAATTTTTATTATCTAATTGACTACTTCATTCTATTTTTCATCTTGATCTCTCCTTACCGGAGGAAATCACCCATGCGAAACAAACATATTATAGAATCATAAATTAATATATGGTTTTTCCAAGTTAATCCATCTCCATCTTGCCTTCCCGGGACGCATCATGACTAGTTGACTACCTTGTCTCCCTTGGTTAATTAATATACTCGTAGGCCTTATTAACATGATTACGAGGATCGAAATCTCCAATATTGTTTTCCCTACCATTTCTTTGACTTTTTGCCCTTTTTCCATGAAGTAGTCCTTGAAGTCTTTACTATCTAAAGACTTAATAAGGCATATGTAATCTCAGCATTAAACACGTATTAACTTGAAGATAAAACCTCGAAAGACCAAGATTCCGTTGATCACAAATTCTGAAAATAGATATTAAACTTATGAGTTTCCCACTTGGCCACTATGTAAAACTTCCAGGCTATAACAAATAGTTCAAACAAATGGATGAATTAGTGACTAATTGTTGCAATCCAATTTATAGAGGAATAAGGCATCGGTTGAGAATTTGTACATATTTACGGGTGTTATCTGATTTTAATATCAAATGATATATTACATGAATAAAATCAAAAGATATACTTTGGTTAATGATTAAGGTATCTATCAAAGCTTAAATTGATGTTCTTTTAAATTTAAATTAATAATATTTCATGAAAAGTGAAATAGTTTTTGAAATTTACCTGAAATGATTTTTAGAGATGACTCTGAAGTTAAAATTTTCTTATGGCAGTTAGAGCTTGTTCTACGCGAACTTTAAAATACCAAATATTTCTTTATCGTTTCATTTCATCTTATCCAAATCAAATCGTTCTCTGTCTTCCCCATTTCAACGTGTCCACCATTATTGTTCTAATACTATAGGTAGATTTCTACGAGTTACTTCTTAAAAGTCCTATAATTCTTTTGCAATTCTCGAATATAGTTACTCAAATTCCTTGGCAACCAACACTTAAAGATATTGATTATTAATCACGTGTCAACAACACAAGTTCGAGACTTTCATCGAAGTGGTTATCACTGTATGTTTCACACTTCCATCAAGAGTAATGGTTGTTAAATTGATATTCTTAATGCTTAGTTTAGACCGATCATGTAAACTATAATCAAAATTAACTCTAAAAGGTCAAGAGGTAATTACAGTTGAAAAATAATCAATCAGGTCTTGTTATCGAGGGATGACCCTTAAGAAGGGAACATCGTAATTATAATTGATTTTATTAGTAGAACTAGTTAACTCGAGTGAACAGATTAGTCTCAATGATTAGTTTAGATTTCAATTTTATTATCTAGCTAACGAGAAAGATAAGATGCATAAGATAACTCTTGATTCTCCACTTAGGAAATTCTAAAGGGTATCCTGATTTTTGTCATTGATGTGGTTAGAATTTACCATAAAAATTATCAAATTTGAAACTTCTATTACTAAAAGAAAAAAATAAAATCACAAGATACTTCGTTAAACTGTGTGAAACTTCATGATACATTAAACTTATCCATACAATAAACCAATTAACTGGCTGATCTACATTTCATCGTACTGGATATAGTATAAACCCCTGCTCGTTGCGATTTGTTTTGAGGAGACATTTTAAAATATAGTTCCATAAAAAAATTATCTATACATATTTCTTTAAAATGTCACGTTAGATTTATCATTACTATATGATTTTAGTCTTTTACACGAGAATATTGGTGGTAACACTACAAGCAAATAGGCTTATGGGACTGACAGAGAAATTTTAACATTTGTCGCACTCTGTTCCAACATAAAAAAAAACCTTGCATAGTGTCTAAGCCAGTTGATTGTTCAGCCGAAAAGCTTTCTCCATACGCAAGTTGAAACTATACAGTAGCAAACTGATTTTTTTCCTAGCTGTCGAACAATTAATAGCATGCAAACTGGAGAGTTAGTTTCCTCCTAAAGGGAATAGGGTTATTTTAATCGTGGAAGAAATGCGTCCACTATCATTTATGGTCAGAGAATTCTAAACTTTGTTGTGTTTCCTAACAACCTGGGGTCCCTCTTATCATTGAGGATTCTTTATTCGTCACTTTTTTGACATCGATGCTTTTGGTCAACCCTCTACTTTTAAAGATAGGAAATAGCACCAAACTAGCGCCAAGTAATTAGATCATGTTATCTTAAGCACATATCTTAAATTCGAGTTTTTGAATATAGCATTGTTAAAATTTTGAAAAAAGAGTTTTGAAATTGTTTGAGATTTTCTATCAGGCTAATCCGCATGAGCCACAATATTTTGCTAGTGGAAATAATTATACATATTTTCATTGTTAAATGATCGATTTACTAAACTAAATAAATTATGTTTATAAGTTAAAATAAGCTGGTTCAATATAGAAAAAGTGGTAGGTATCTGCTAAGTTATGTGGGAAATTAGAATAACTGTACAGCATGAAAACAATGGGAGCAATTATGAGAAATTATAGATACTATGCACTAGTGGGGGGAAATGGTCCCATCTATGTAACTCGGACTAGTTGGGGCCTAGATGCTATTCGAATACACAATGATTTAGAGAAAAATAAATAAGTATCAGTTTGAGTGGTATATATAGAAGATATATTTTTTTAAATCTCTAATTTAATCCCATTATATGGAGCAAACACCGGATATTGTTCACAGTAGGATTCTCTTTATCTAATGCCTATGAGTATGTTAAAATATTATACAAATTTAGATTGGATAGGCAAAATGAAAAATATATCAGAACACAAAAATCATTTTTCTCACGTATCTATAAATTGAAAAGAATTTTTAGATGAGGGAGAAATAGCGATCGACAGAGTTCGGAGTGGTTGGCCAGTGGGCCAAAAAAAAATTGATCATACTCTATATACGAGAAATTCTACTCACTTTATGTAACTTCTAATATCATTAATAAAATTAACTTCCAAAAGACCTATTTTTTTTTTTTACAAAGCAAAGAGATTTAATTTTCACTTTCACACGATAAGGAATTATACAAAGGACTACCACATAGCGAATAGCCTGCACATAATTAATTATGCAAATACGAAAACTCTTTTCCAATGCGTTTGTGTGAACTCCTAGAGTTTGCTCTAATAACTCCTGGAGTCAGTACCCATTATTCTGTATCTCGAGATTTTACGCCCATTATTTTGGGGTTCGTTATTTCTCATTAATTTGTCTGTGCATCAAAAGCAGAAAATTGGTATAAGATATAATAGCTTTTCTTCCCAAGGAAGACAAAGATATCAGTTTCCTGTTGGCGACATTTTTAACCAGGATTCCATTGTCAAACGTTTCGATGAACAAAGGAAAATACATTGAACTTTGAAGTGGGAAATGAGTTTGTACATGAGTTGGGATACAGCCGGTAGCACGGCGCAGCCAGGTGCTTTTAAAACTAAGAGATTCAACACTCTTTTTACATTGTATGTATGAGGGACAAGTTAAATATGTTTAATCAATCATTTTACTTTGTATGTACGAGGGTCCAGGTCAATTTTGGAGGTACATATATTAATCAAATCAATTTGGTTAGGGTGGTGGTCAATTCAATGTTTAATCATGATTGGTTAAATATGTTCTCTTCTACATTTTTTAAAAATATATCCGGTAGAGTAATGTTTCACTACGTACCAAGTGATCTTCTGTTTTGTCCTGCCAGACTATTTACCAAAATTAAAAATTGTTTCTCTTGGGTAAACTGATCCATACACCATCGAATATGTAGATTAAATGTAAAAAGTTCAAGTTTTAAAAATACAGTTATTTTAAAATTTTATAATGAAAATTTTATTGTCGTTACTTGGCTGAAATCTGAATCTCAATCTGAATTACTTGTAATAATAAATGTGCAGTGCACAGTTGATATTATAGTCACACATAAAGAGTGTCTCTCTCTGATCAAACAAATAACTGGAAATACGCACATATTCTTGTATATACGAAACACTAAAAAACCGTTAACATATAGTTAAAAAAGTTGTAATTCTCGAATTACTACCTGATCATCGAGATAGGTGTTCTTTTTCTTGTATTCTTTTGTTTTTTCGTTAATATCAGTATGCTAATTAACGAAGAGATGATAATTATAAAATCTAAAAAGTCGAGATATGCATAAGCATATGTATTTAACAACACAACCCAAAGACAATTTTTTTACCGTAGTAGTATTTTGAAGAAACTCGTACATGGAATCTAGAAATAATTGTACATAATGTTTCATTTTTAATCTGTTTCTTATCATTAATTAAATTCTACTGTTCCAGAAAAACACAACCCAATAGCAGCAACTAGCTGAGATGGTCAACTTACTTAATTAGGCAATCTCATGAAAAAGAGGATCATCCAGTAATATCTGAGACCAATCAACCGAAGCTGCATCCCCTCCATAGCTCGAAGTGCTAGAAGAAGTCTCTCCTAAGTTATTAACATCCATCACTTGGGAAGTAGGGGAAGGAGTTGAATATTGAGGAATCGCCCAAGTAGGGTTTCCCTGTGATGGCGATGAGTTGTTGTTATCAACTTGGACGATGCTGCCCTCGCAAATTATACTACTTGTTCCATGTATTGTTCCAGTTTTATCGGATGTCTCCAAAGGGACAATCATAGTACTTGTTGGTGCTAGGTATTGCAAGTCGGGCAATTGAGAGCTAGGGGGAATTGACTCTTGAAAAGTTGGGGGAACCAATCCATCCACTTTGTAAGAGGCAAGGGAGTTCAAGATGTTAAATGTTTCCAGTTCGTTGAAGAGCCCTGGAAGAGAACTAATATTGATTGATTGAGAAGGATGAGTATTAATAGGGTGGAGGAGAGACTGGAGGTATTGGAAGTTGGCAAGTTGGAGTGCTTCGGCTTGTAGTCTCATGTTCATGGCTTGTTCTTCCAGAACGGAGGAGGAGCCAGTACTGTCTATGAGCTTGTTGAGGCTAGCTAAGGCTATGAGGCCAGGCAAGCTCGCGAAGATGTCGGTCCTCGGCCTATGAGTCATTGGATCGTAACCCATCTGGATCAGCTTTTTCTTAAGGTGTGTGTTCCAGAAGTTCTTTATCTCGTTGTCGGTGCGTCCCGGCAGATGGGTTGCAATTGCTGACCATCTTCAATGAAAGAAACATGGATGGTTTATATGAGCAAAATAGGGGGATAGAAGAAACAGGATGAACGAAATTGAAAAAAAAGAGGAAGATTGGTATATAATTATAAGATGGTCACCGAAAATGAAAATAGGATTTCAACTCTAATGATGATAAGTCTATTTTATTGAAGAAAACAACAATATATGCTTTGCTTACTTGTTGCCAAGAACGGAATGAAGATGGAGAATAGTTTGTTCTTCATCTTGGGAAAATTTCCCCCTCTTGATGTCTGGCCTCAAGTAGTTGGTCCATCTTAGCCTACAACTCTTCCCACATCTATTTAGACCTGTAAATGAAATATTCCCACCATAAAGTTCTAGTGATTTCAAAGAGAAAGACAAAGCAGATAATTGTGTTTTGTATAATTTCAGAAAAAATATTTTTTATTACTATAATATTTTAACCTCTAAAATTTAAACCCTAGTCCTAGACTTTAAATCCAATATTTAAGCGAAAACAATTGTATAGACAGAGAAGGCAAAAAAGTAGTTCTTTAAAAAACATTATTTTATTAATAACCCGAAGAACACCTCATGTGTAAAATCCTCTCAAAATTAGGTTAGAGCCACGACCTCATTAAAACGCTATAACAGGATAATTTAGCTGAAACAATCGTTATGAAAAAACAGCGCCTAACGTTAAAGCCACAAGAACACGAATCTACACTCATTATGATTGCACAAGGCAAAAAAATAGGTACCGGCAAGTTTAGGGAGGGCTCTCCAGCTACTATGACCATGTTTGGTAATGTATTTGACAAGGGTGTCATCTTCTTCAGAGGTCCAGGGACCTTTCTTGAGGCCACTCTCATCACAACAAGGAGATCTTCCCATTTTCTCTCTTCTTAAGGGCTTCCTTTATATTTATCTATCTCCCAAGTAGGTGTTTGGCTTCCTTCTCCCCATCCAACCATTTACTACGAGCCTTCCTATTTATACACGCTCCCACTTCTCCTGTCTCCTCTAACAAAGCCCAACAGGATCTTTCCTATTTTTCGGAAATAAAATAATCCAGCTATACTATGTCTCCTCTGGATCAAATGTCGATGTTACCCTTCAGCACCTTCCAAGTCTACTTCATTTTTTTTTTCATGAAAACATATGTGTGTACGTGTATATCTATATATCTTTATATAAGTACAAGTTAGCAAAATAGGTTAATGGATACCGTAATTTCCAAGAAAATAATAAATTATTCGCCACATTTTTTTAATTATAGCTCAATATTGCTTAGCAATTAGTATCTAGTGGTAACTTGATCCCCCACCCAAAAATTTAACTTGAGTGCGACTTTTATGTTGTAATTGAAGCGGTAGCCCTAACCACTTTTATAAACTGCCGGTAACGGTTGAAAAATGTAAATCCAGTCATATGCAAACTATTTCAAACTATTTCTAGATATCAAACTATTTCATTAACAAAAATCCTCGCAAATGTATAGGCAAATATTTTCCCGAAATTATTGGAAGTTGGACAAATTTTAATTTATTATTATTTTAAATCTTGAATTTGAGAGATACTTTTGAATAGTTACCTAAAATAAAAGGGTTAGTTTGGGATATTCTCTACAAACTAATTGTCTAGCAAGAAATAGAAGGTAAAGGTTGTAGGGTTACCAAAACCAAACAGACAAAGACCCGAGAAAAAAACAATGGCGGGATGAACAAGTGGCAAGTTGCAGGTGGTTGCTGGTCAGAGGAAGGGCTTCCATGCACGCAACATTGCCTTTCTTCCGTCACCGATTGCATGGATCCCTCTTTATTTTTTCCGACGTCCACCATCCCACCCACATTTTCAATTCGCAGCCTTATATATATATGTGTGTATATATATATGTGTATATATATATATATGTATATACACGCACGAACACATATACACATCTATATTTTGAGAATATTATGTAAAATCAAATAAGTTTATAAGTATAAAAATTCATTAATCAAAATAAATTTTGGTTTAGATATATAGATTTTAACATAGAGCAGTTTGAACCCATGTCAATTATTGAGTTTATACGAGTTTCATTTCTCATATTTGGTAAAGTCAAAATTAATACAATTTTTTACCTGGCGTGGATTTTATTTGAGAGGATGTATTAACATTCTTATCCCACATTAATTAAAATATGTTGAATGAGTAATTTTATAAGTGTTGAAAATTTATCAACTTATCAACTTAATTTGGAATTGATATAAATATTGTAACAAAATATATGGTTTTTTAGACATTTTAAGCAAATTTTTTGAATTTATAACTTTTACGAATAATATACATATTTTTTATGGTATATATGTTTTTCCATCAAGATTACTCCTGGGTATCGATTTCCTCGTCCGAATACAATGTTGGAATTGCGAGTATCGATAATAATGATATAAACATATATATATATATACATAATATACATATATATATATCACTATATCACTATATATATACATATACATATATATATATATATATATCACAATAAATATATATATATATATATATATATATATATATATATCACACTTAATTTGTTGAATCCCACCTACGAGATTAGGATCGTAGAATTTATTAAAACCCTACTATGGCAAAACCGAATGGATAAAAATCGTCGCAGGTTTCGTGCCAATCTGAAGACATTTTCTTATGTTTATTAATATTTAATGCAAATATTCCAGTTAATAACGCATAACTATTCAGTTGGTGCTATGATGTATTTTTTATATTCTAACAAAAAAATAAAACTATAATTTATAGCTAAAACTCTATTGTCAAATTGTTAGGGGACTTTAGGGGGTATTAGTTACTTTCATTCCAGGTATACTAGTTTATTATAGTTTTAGTAATCATTTAAAACTCCGTATTGGGTAAAAAAAATTATGAAACGAATCAGTACACGGACATATCTTAATCGGTGAACTTAAATTTTCAGGAGATACAGCTGCCCCGCTTCCTTATCTGACGTAGTCTTGTAATTAAAGAAAATATATCGCTGGCTGTCATGGCTAAAGCAGCAGTAACTAGCCGTTATAATCATCGAACTAGTACGTCACTGATTCGTGCAGGCTATAGTTTTTGGATTATTCTGCATAACATTGGATTTAGTAATCTATAGTTTAATTAGGTATAATATTTCAAATATGATAAAATTCTTTTAACAAATATTTAATATTGTTGTCTAGAACTCGAACTTCAAACAAATTTAAAATAGAACAACATTGTCATAAATTAATCTAAGTAATTTAGTTAGTATATCGTATGTCTATACTTGACCTAACTAGATATTTTTGCTACTTTTTGCATAAAGGATGTAGCAAGTACATGTTTATTTACCACCTTAAACATTTCAATACTAAATTATTATAATTTAATATAGGTCTCGATTCAAATTTTGGAAAAAATAACAGGTATTTGGCAGAAAAGAAATTTAACCATCACTAAAAAAAATTCCATATTAAAATAGATTAATTAGCATTACGGATATCTAGAAAATATCTAGTTTCAAAAACTTATTCATACAGACAATTATGTGCGTTGCAATTAATGGACGAAACAAAACTAAATTTATGTCGCAGTTGGTAGCCCTAGGGGCCCTGGTTGGATGAATAACCAATGAAAAGCAAATGTCTTTACACGTGTGAAATGATGATATGAGCATTGCAAACCAAACACATCTTCAATAGGCCACCTATCTCTCTCCCTCTTCCCCACATTTGCGTCTCTATGGCCATTATTATTGGAATCCATAAAGTTTTGTTCTGTGATACGCAGCCGAATTAATTTTACTGCAACGCCAGAAATCAAAAACTCAATGAACACAAAAAAAATTAATGTGGTTTGACCTAAGACAGAAATATGGTTTATGAGTTGCCTCTTTCCCAAGGACATCTCAAGCTCTTCTAAACTGCTTAGTCCTATCTATTTATAAACCAACCCTAATACAACTATATAGATTTTCTGAGTCGCATAGAAGTCTACTAACGAAATTCTTATAAAACCCAAATTCTTTAAGCCTCCTACTTTCGAGTGAATACCTCAGTAATATCCGCACACTATCCATGGGTCTTCTTGTTCAGTAGGTACGCAGAATATTTCCACTAGATACCCGTAAAGAAAAAAATAAAAGAGTATAGAAGATCGGGCATGAACGCCCTAACTTAGGAAGCTTAATAATAGACCTAGTTACCCAAAATCAAGTTCTTGTATTTTGGAGTATATATGTATCTGGGTTTATTTTCATTTATGGTAAGAAACATGGTAATCCTTAAGACATTCCCTTATATCATATATACCTTGTTTCTTGAATTATACCACTAAATCCTCGTTTCTTCTGCCTCATCAAAGTATATTAAGTAGTTCTCTAATGGTCAGAATTGCTTTTAAAAATAAATTTTTACATATGACGATGTATTGGTTCAAAGGCTTGACCTGAATGCAATCGACTTTGATACAGATATTTAAAAAAGATCTTGACCTTCAAACACAAGCTAGCTTCTTTCCAACCTAAACGTGTAACAAATTATCACCCGTATCTAGCAATTAACCCCACATAGTCAAAATTCTAAGAAACGAGGAGAGAACGCCCATTTTTCGGTGCCGCGCAATATTTTCTCCTTAATTTCTTATTCACTATTACCCCACAATCTCTGTCGGCACAATTTTGTACGTTTTTGAAAAATCTCACAAAATCTTTAGATTTAGTTAGACAGAAAAAGGAAATATGGGAGACGAAGCCTTTTGGTCACCTCTCGTTCCATTAATCATATAATTTAAGTTGGATCATTCGAAGACAGAAAGGAGAAAGAGAAAGGTTGCTTCTCAAAATAGGGTTCCTTGTCCGGTCGATGGCCACCTTCTCCTCAAATCAAAGGAAGAAGTTGTTCAAAATAATTTAAGAGAAAAAACACGGACTAGGGTACATGTGATGTCACCTCAAGCTCAGTTGGGTGATTAAAAAAACAAGGGTTTTGGTGTCAGCTAAACAACTAATTTGCTTGTTCAGTTAAGTTTCTACCCAATGCATCTAAACTCGGGACTTTCTACGCTTCCGATGCCACGTATAACGGGTTGTGTAGTATCATTTCCATGCAAAAGGAAAACAACCCAGTAGTTTTAAAGGTCGAAATTATGTATTTAAGATATTTTTTAACAAAATTTCATAATTGAAACCCTAAACTTTCTCGAAGTTAAGTTCTATTGCAGTTAAATTGCAAGGGCTATGACATTTATTAATAAATATGTAAGGCCAAGTCATATGAATGGATTGATCATAACATATCCACCGATACAACAGTCAAATATATACAAAAAATGGACGGAAAATTTTACTATAGCAAAATTCGGAGTGAATAAACCGTAAAATCAAAGATTTTGACGATCTAAATTTAGTAGTGAATATGTTTAAATAATCATATATCAAAAGAAACACTTTTCGGGTGTTTGATTTATGTTCTCCCTAATTCCTCTTTAAGTGACTCCACTACCAGTTTGTAGGTCAATAACAAAGAAAATGTATATGTAAGAACTTAAATGGTTGACTTTATTATATTGTAAAAAATTTACTTATAAAAAAAACTAATTTGAAGTCAGAAGCAAATAGGAGAATCTGGATAGCACATTTTTCAAAAAAATTTGCAAGTTTCAATCTCTGGCGTAAATTGATTGGAATTTCTCAAAAATCATCTAAACTATATATTCATATATTGATCTAAAGAAATATTTATAGATAATAAAAAACTTCAATTACCTTCGCTTACTAGGTGAGCTGATTTGAAGATGCAATTGTCTAGCTACCATTAAACCAGGGAGATTCCAGCTAGCTCTGTTGTCGTAGAGTATTCACCTGTAATAATTAATCTTTATAAAATGAAAATCATATATATGATACATACAGAAAACTGATTTTTTTTTGGGAGGTTGATCATCTTCTACATTTGAATTTCATTTAAAAACTCTCAAATTTGGATTAGATTAGCAAGGCTATGATTTCTCATGGTTATGAAAATGACACTTACTTAGTCTCGCTAAGCATTTAATTAAAAATTACTTATAAAATTATGTTTGATCGCACTTACGTCTAGTACACGTGAAACGTCCAGTGACCATATAATCAAACCCCGGCTTCACGAATTTTCAACTATATATCGTCTAACAAACCTCCTATATTAATTTTGCACACAATTTTATTTTATTTTAGTGGGGACGGGAAATCTATGCTAATTTCATCATATCTTTACCGTTTCAAATGATAATTACGTGCCCAAAGGTTCACTTTCTCTTCTTGGCGTTCCCCTCATTTACATCCGTCAAATTTTTATTTTTTTTTTGTCAATCATCCCACATCCGGAGAGTTATTGTACTCACTAATCCTATGCCGAACCAGGAAATTATTCATACCAAGTTTTTTATACAGTCTCATTTTAAACATCAAGCTAAAATATTTTGGTTTATTCCATGTAGTATCCATATTCATTTAGTCGACTAATGGAATTTCGAGTTGGATGAAATATTTAAAAAGTGAAATATCTATCTTAGCAAGTATTCAATAGTAATATGTTTTCAATAACTTAAATTTGATACATGATTAAACTAGAACATTACTAAAAATAATTGATCTAAGTACTTGTTAATATCTTGTTAAGTTAAATGACATGTCATTAGTTAAATTATACTTGACTAGAAGTGTGTGTTGTCAAATTAATCGTAATGCGCTCCCTCCCTACACTGTCATCACCTGATTAATAGGGCACTTACTAATACTGCACATAAATCGATCAATAGTTTTACAATAAGATTCCGAAAGCACAAGTGCTTAGGGTGGTTGGTTGGGACTTTCAATCAACCATTTCTCAAATCTTCTTACCTACACCTCATTGACATTGCTATCAAAGCATCAAGCTTCTCAACCGTTATGGCCAACACCACGGGTTAGGAATATATTATGAATCGTTTGATGATTGAAAAATGTTTATAATATGATCAAGTAGTAGAACATCTCCATGTCAAGTGTATTTTAGTGCCATAATTGACGAAGCTGTCGTACTTACCCACAATATATTTTTTCAGCCATCATTAACAACTAACTAAAATTAATTCTATCCGGCTTGAATTTGGATTACTGCTAAAGAGTCCGGATACCAGAAATAATAAACCAAAAAAAAAACCAACATGCTTACTTGTTGGGTTCACTTTTCCCTGATGTAATGACATCTTTAACTTGCAGCTAAAGATAGTGAAGCACAGTGAGTGTGACAGTTGATTATTGTATATTTATGTCTCCATGTGACGAGAAATATCACTACTGCCCATAACCTGCCCAGGTAATATAGATATATGATCCTATACTAGATTTTCTCAACACACAAAAAAAAAACACTCGGACAATGGAAAAGCCAGAAATTTTTTGTTAGTTAAAACAGTTTCATTTTTTCTCATGTTCTTATCAAATTAGATTGTCTATTCTTTTACGGATGCATTTCATATTTTGTGGTATATATATTTATGTATATGTAATTGTTGAAGTATAAAAAAAATAGCGCGGCATAGAAAATCGGGTTGGCAAAAAAGAAGAAGAAGGAATTTGACCCATAAAAAAATAAAAAGCCAATGTATTCAAATGAGTTGAGATAGAAATCGTCTGAGCAGTATGTTATTCTTCTTTTTAAATTTTCACCTATGTAATCTATTGTTTTGATAATTTTTCACTAATGTAATCTGTTGTTTCCGCAACAATGTACCAGACGGTTCTTTGTGAATATCATTCAAAAAATATTATATAGCTACGAGGAAAGGTATGATTGGTTTTACAATCCCAGGAAGTGCCGTAATTTTCTCCGTAGCGATCAAATTTCTCGTAAAACACACTTGGGAAACTATCACTGCCCTTGAAAAAGATTATCATCACTTAATAAACAAAACCATGATATATTGATATTTTATGGATAAAATTTCAAATAATCTCTCATAACTAATACCCAATAATGAAAAATTCCTCAAATATAATAAATAACATATTCTCATCAATTTTAGTGGCACATGGCATAATACCTTATCCATGTCAACAACAGGAACATGTCACATCACCAATCTGACTAAATCTAATAAGTTGCCTTCATATTAATAATGTGTCAAAAATTAAAAAAATCTAACGAAAAAATTTCATAAATTAAAATTTCTAGATAACGTAAAAAGAAAATAATGATAATTTGAACTAACTATGAATAATAATAACATGTTATGTGCAATACTTTCAAAAAATAAAAATAAAACGTAGAAATTTTGAATTTACAAATGGAATTGTGAAAAACAATGTAAAAACAAAAAGATAAACTCTCTTCCCTTTTGACATAAATAAACCAAAAAATCAATACAACCAAAAAATTGAAATAACGAAGAAGAAAAAAACCAAAACCAAAACCAATCCATTCCCTCCTTACTTTCTATCCGTCGCCACCACACTAGCCCCTTGATGCCTCTTCTAAACCCTAACTAAAGAACTGGGAAGATAAGAGGTAACACGAAATAAAGGATGAGGCCTATAGGATGAAAGCGAATTGTTCCTAGCCTAAGGCACATAACTTATTTATTTATTTATTTTTCATTTAATTTAAATTTATAAATTTGTAATTTATTTTGAAAAATACTTTTAGAAAACACTTTATTATTGTTTGTATATTTATTTTCCTAATTTTTCTTCCAAATTTTAGGTTATTTAGAAATTTCATGGAATTTTTCTTTTGTCATATTTATTTTATGCACTGTCAATTAGCATTTTTTTTCCGACATGGATGACAAGATGCGTCACTAAAATTGATAGGGGATGTTATTTATTCCAATTTTGAAAATACAAGGCGATATATTACACTTTATTAACAAATATGTTAAGTTAATTTACATTTATTGTTATATTTATCCATCAATGAAATAATCAGAGCATCATGCCGTAAATATTTTCATTATATTTGGATTTCATTGTTGATTAGATACATATTTGGCCACTGTTTTTCTTTTGGTAGGTGATTTTTTCCAATGTGTAGTGGGCTTGACCGACAAAACAGTCCAAACTCTCACAATAATGGTATGTTTGGTATGGCTATTGAGTTGTAAAATTACTTATAAGGTTAATTGACTAATAACTATCATTCTTTAATAGTTAATATAATACATATTATTTATTTTTATGCTTTTGCCAATTAAAAAAGTTTTTCTCTTAATTTATATATTTAATATAGTACATATTATTTATCTTTATACTCCTATCAATTAAAAAAATGTTTCTCTTAATTTAATATTTAATATAATAATATTTAGTATTTATTTCTATATTTTTGCCAATAAAAAATTATCCCTTTTAATTTAACATTTAATATAGTAATATTTAGTATTTATCTCTATGTTTTTGCCAATTTTAAAAAAGTGTCTTTCTTAAGTTAATATTTAATTATGAATTATCTGAATCGATGGTTATTTAGTAATTTGATATTGTAACAGCCATCAGATAAATATAATAGCTATAAATTCTAGCTGTTGGAAAAATTGGCGCCGAACCAAACACCCACTAAGAAATCTACCAAGTCTCAATTCTTAGTTTTTTTTTTTGCAATGTTTCTTATGAGAAAATAAGTTGAAAGATATACAGGTGGCTTGGTTTTTCTTTAGCCTGCTATTTTAAATTGTCTAATTAACGAATTATTTTCAGATACCAAATATTGAAACCGAATACAAAATTTCGTTACTTCGTTGTTTTATATGACATGTATCAACTGATGCTAATAGAAGTTTAGTATGTTGATAATATACCAATACTTTTAAAAAGTATCTAAAACAGACAAAATAATTTTTGTAAAACTATGTGACGATATAGATTCGACTAAAAAATACTTATACAGAATAATGTAATATGTAAAATGTCGATGTGGTACTGAACGACCATCATTTTTTCCAATTTTAGATACAATATTTAAATGTATGAATGGCTAGGAAATTTGAGTTTCAACATTGACAGAAGTTATCGCTAATTCTAATACACGATCCGGAATTAATATTTCATGTTTTGTGTTAGATTCAATTAAGAAAACTTAGATTTACTGTTTGTCATTTTTTTATTTGAAGATTTTAGTAACGTCACCTTTAATTGTAACGAAAGGTAAAAGGAAACGCGAAGAAGAAATTGATGACGAATGAGACGGAAAGGCCGAGGTCCATCCCTTAGAGTTGGTTGGAGAGGCAAGATTTTGTTCTGGGGGCCTTGTCTAAGTGCCAGACACAATAGAAGAGCCCTTTCAGAGTCGTCGAATGTCCTTGTCCGACACATACATACAACACATTATCTCATTCCTTCTCTTAAGCGTTCACCCATGTGAGGACCTTCTCCATGGCCAAGGTGATCGAGCTCCTTCCCAAGATGGCCCAAGTAGTTAAACTCGATCTCATCAAAGGTGTTCACCATTAACCCCAGCTCTATAGCTCTATTTGTGTTTGATGGTAACCCAATTCTATCCATCAGAGGATTGATATGGTGTTCCTCATGACCGCGTGGTCGGGAAATGCTTTACGTGTCCTTAAAGTTTTTAAAATGAAGGGAAAAAATGGACTTATTTTATGCATTTTAAACCACATGGTTCTAATGTGAAAATAAAACATATTACATAAACTAAAGTGTAATTTACGTAAATAATAAAAGAGAATGGGCCTATGACCCGAGATTTAGGCCTACATTTTGGGCTCGATAAGGCCGAAATCCGTTCAGAGTCCACAAGCTCCAGACTTCTACACTACAAGTCATGTTTTGTCTCTAACGCACGAGAACGAGGATCACCTAGTATTGGTACGAGAGATCACGCCTTGACCCACAAAGACTTGAGCACCGATTATTTAAATAATGAATTTCAGTTAGAATTTTAAGAATTCATCGAAATGCAGTATGGAGAATTTTCAATTTTGTGTAAACCAAACGAGCCCTGGAGCTAGATTCGAATCGATAATATAAGGACGTGAAGAGATTTCAACGGCAAGAAAATAGCAACAAAGAGGGATAACAACCATACCTTTTTGTGTTGGCTTTCCATCAAAAATCCAATTTGCAATGGGCGATCGAGTGGTCCCGGTGATTATGGTGCTAACTGTAACAACATATTAGAGATTAAGCAACTTCACGTTCGCGCTAAAACACTTAAGTAAGAGATTAAACCATACCTGTTGAAAGTGGTTGGAATTTTCATTAGAATGAGCGGCTTTTTCTCCCAAGGATAGATTCTTATTTTTATGGCAGAGATGAAGAGAGAAAGAGAATCCCGTTTTAAATTAAGGATAACCACAAGCAAATTATGGATATTTTTGCCATGGCTGAGGATATTACGTGTTAAAGAGGACATTTATACCTACGGTAGAGCTTGAAAATTAAGCATAAGAAGCTATGTTGATTGGATTGGACCATCCATTCACCCTATCCTAAGAATCTGGTCAAAGTTTGAATAGCGGTGTTAAATCTAGAGCTCACATGTGAGTTGGTAGGTTTCCATAAAGAATTTGCTTGCGACAACATGAAATGAGTGGGCATCAACCTAAAAGTTCCTCTAGTCATACATATTTTTGAGATCAATTAGTAGTCTCATGATGTTATTATTTTATCCAAACTAATCTATTATGTATTCGAGTATCCAAATTAATTAGGTTCGAGTAAGCGCAAACCATAAATGTTGTCAAACTGTTGTTAAAAATAAATAAAAATCTGTATTTGAATCCTGATCAATTCCAGTCAGATTTTGTGTTAACTAATTTTATATTGTTGTTGCATTTCTAGGATTGAATTTTGATCAAAAACTGGTTCTCTTAGTAGTTACTAAATGTTTTCCTTACCCAACTACCAAATTAATATAAAAATACTCCTACACATCACGTAATCCGAAATTCAATGCGTAAATGCACAAACTAAACTCGTAGAACGTTATGGTAAAAAAAAACCCCTCAAGGAACGTGGCATCTACTCCATTAGACGATCCTTATAATAATATATGTCTCAAGTGTCAAGATCCAATCTGTAGGGACCGAAGAAACTTCCTCCGAGTCAAAATTTGACAGACGATCAACCACCTAAATCATTTGACTACGTGATCTTCCAGCTAGAACCCACATTATGTGCACTTGCAACACATCCACTACAACTTGTAAAAGTACGCAAACAAAAATTTCTAACACAAAAAGCCGCGGCAGTTGAATGCTTCTTAAAACAAAGATGTAAAGCAGAAGCAATAAGATTGTATCAATCAGTAGAACTTTAGCGTTACCTCCCATACCATTAGAGGAGGGCATTTCTGTAATCCCCTCTATCCAGAGACATTCAATCGTTTATTTGCAGGAGCATACTGCAACTGGCCAAGGGCTTGTCCAAACGCACAAAAAATTGTAATTATTTTAAAAGTTCAAGGTTCAAAACTCGGACATTATCATGGTGTAAAATTTTTATCTTAAAAAAAAAACTATCGAGTGGCTTCAAGAGAATCTTAATACAGGATGATGACATAGGGAATTTAGTTGATCAGATAAATTTTAAGAATTAGGTTCTCATATTAGACAAAACCGAAATAATATTTAATAAACGGCATAATCTTTCCGAAAGAAAGTTCAGCTAATGCCACAATTATCACGCATACAGCATCTTGATCACTAGTTTAAAAAATTTTATGGACCTAACACTAATAGTACAAAGTGCATTTGGGTCCTCAGCCTTCTACAATCTACAAAAAGAACTACACCGCAATTTGCGGATGGGCCTACCCAGATCCAGCCACCCCCAGATCCCCAAACAGAATGGGCCGAACCTCACATTTCTGGAGTCCTCAATTATAGGCCTACATCTTTCTTTCTTTTTTTTTACAAATACTTAATGATCATCACTTTAATGATTAAATTTCAATTTGTAGTTAAAGTTGGAAGGTTAAAAATATCAGTTAGAAGCTTCTATAAATATTTGGAAAGGTATTTGGAAATAAATATTATTAGTTTCAAAGATTAAATAACTTACCAGGAATATTTAATTAAAAATATTGAAATATGAAAGCTGAAAGCTTCGGATTTTTTTTTAAATGGTGTTACTATTCATGCAAAATTATCAATTTGGTACCCCATAACTAAAACTATGAAACAAGTGTCCACGTTGGCCTGTTTTGATAAACTCCCGTGTACCGAACCATTACACGGGATAAAATCCCGTGTATACCAATACGAGCACCAAGATATTGTTATTCAAAGTTTTTTTTACATAGTCTCTCAATTTGAATTTTTTTAATTTTTTAAATTTGAAAAAAATATAAAAAAACCATGAAAAAATGTCTTTTGTTAATTTTTATTAAAAAAATTTGATTTTTTTTATTTTTTATGAATCCTTCACTTGATTTTTAATTTTTCAAAAAAATTAAAATATTCAAAAGTCTTTTATAAAAATTAAGACAGTTTTTTTGTGCCTTTTTATTATTTTTGTATTTTTTTTCAAATTCAAAAAAAATTCAAAAAAATTCAAATTGAGAGATTATATAAAAAACAAACTTTGAAGAGCAATATCTTGGTGCTCGGATGTCCGATTCGAGAAATTTTTTTTTTGAATCCATATAACTTTTTGAGATCTATATATACAAAAACCAAAACACGGGATTTTATCCCGTGTATTGGTCCAAAACGCGATATTTTACCAATACACGGAATTTTAGCCTGTATTTTGAAAACGGTATAAAATCTCGTGTAGTGGTATACACGGGGTGGAATCCCGTGTACTGGTTCGATACACGGGATTTTATCAAAACAGTACAACGTGGACACTTGTTTCATAATTTTGGTTATGGGGTACCAATTTGGAATTTTTTTATGAATAGTAGCACCAAATAAAAAAAAATCCAAATCTTCATGGCATTGACATGCAATTTTTAAATAAAATTGCTTAGA
>SOPF01030375.1:0-14068 GCA_012979155.1 Hypericum perforatum
ACATCATCCGGCTCCCTCGCAAGATCATTTGAAGACGATGGAGAAGAAGAGGTGGAGAAGCTCGAATCCCTCGGGGACACCATGGACTCCTCGTTATCGGAACTATGGCTCTCGACGCTTTTGTTTGCTTCGCGCCTCGCATTTTCTGCATGGCGGGTTTTGTTACGTCTCCAGAATTTGAATCTAAACGAACCAAGCAAGGAACCAGCACCCTTCTTGTCGTCCTCGATTGATGGCTTCGGTAGCCCGGAGCTAAGCATGGCTGGCGACGGGCTAAGAGGAGGGAGGATCTCTTGTTTCGGCGGTTCCCTTGGTGTTCCTGGCTGCCTCTCCCACTGGAATGGGACCCCTTCAGGGCCTCTGCAGTAGGAGAAACGGGATGAATAACCTACCGAAGATTTCCTCGAGATCTTCCTACCCGGCACGAACTCATCTGACAGATCCATGTCTGGTTCTTACCACTTGGAATCCGGTCCGAATTGCTTGTAGAAGAAGAAATGATGGCTACCTAGATATCTCTAGAGATGAAGTATTTCCTTTGGAGGGTTTTAACGTTGAGAGTATTTTTGGATGCGTGTATAGAGATAAAGAAGTAATACTGGAGGTGCATGATCCTTTTGTAATGTATTGAAGAGTTGAAAAGGCAAGTAGTCGAGTTTATTAATTAATTCCGACTCATTCAATTTTGTTCTGTCACCCCTCCTTGTCTTACTCCCCGTTAAAAGTGACTAGAGAAGTCTAGTAACTCCTTCATTACATTGTAATACAATAAAATAATTCGGGTCAAAGAATCCTTGCTCTTAAGATTAAGCAAGAAAATGTGTCCGCAACCAAGAAATCTTTCCTTTATTTGTGAAATGCATCAGTATTATATTTTTGTTCAATAAACTTTAACATACTTCAGAGATTCTGTCTAAAAAAAGTCTAAATTAATCAGCCCAGTGAATATTCTAAATACCAAAACCAAAAAGTTAGTTGTGCAATTGCTAGAATCATAAGGAATGCTATTGACTTTTCCTCCTCGATCCTTACTTGATAGAGAAAAAGGGCCCATTTGGATCGACGTAATCACAAGTTAAAGCAAGAAGAGAAGACCCTGAAAGATCGATTAAACACAAGGCACGTCTACTCTACGTTTATTCAACGCACATGGGACAAAGTGGAAGTTAGGTTATGTTCTTTTACTGGATATCTCGAGTTCGAATCACATAAAGAAAAGAAGAAATATGAACTGGATTTGGAACTATTACAAAGAGGATGGAGAGTGGTCAACACAAGAAGTCCATTCTTGAAACGCCAAAAATGGAGCTCACTTTATCCTTCCACTTCAAACTAGCTCAGAAAGAAAAATCAATCAAAGTTCACATCTTTAAATCTAGACGGCCTGAAACAGAGAACTTAGATGTCCCGACTTGATTCAAGAACGCCTAAAGTTGATTTTGAAAGTTACCGGTTCATACTCGTAGCTCGCGGCAGCTGACGAGTAAGGACTGGCAGTGGAATAGTACTTGGCTATACGCGGGGATAAATTAGTGTATAGAACGATGAAGACTTCTGCACAATGTTATATAAGTAACTCACTATTACCTTACCGAAGCTAGTGACATTCCAGGCTAAGATAGATTTCTTTAAGCAAGTACTTCAAGCGCTAACGGCGACTCGCTTGGGAGTGAATGATAAGGAGCCCGCGAAGGTTTCTGCCATGGTGGCAACATACCTATGGCAGGCTAGTGCAAAGGCTGTACCGATCATGATCACTGCAGCCCAGTAGAGTTTCAGCATCAATATGGGATCTTTCCTCCCAGAGTTCAAAGTCTTGGAAAAGATAATTTTCAGTCGTCGATCTCTCAAAAGGGATTGACAATCATATGTAGTCAAAGATGTTACTGAAGAAGTGTCACCCCCTGAATTGAACTGTGAATTATACTGAGTTGCCATAATGGGACTTCTGACAGCTCGAACCATCCACGCATAGAAACTGTCAGCAACGGCTCTGCAAAGTTGTTGTCTGAATAAACTTGCCTCCTTTGAGACCACTGCCCGGATTAGAGAAGCTCCGTCCTGTCAGTTGAAACACAAGTATCATGCACAAAGGAAGTCAAAAGATATTCATGAGGACACCAGAAGGAGGCGGCAAATTGGCACATAATTTCTTATTCAAATTCCGGTCACCCGTATAAAATGTGACAGGATGAGGTAAAAGATCAAGTGACTCACAGCAGTCATAAGAAGTTTCCTGAGCACAAGGCCGTCTCTAGAGAGTAAAAGCTTCATTACCAAATAGGTACTATTCGGAGCATTCTCAACTGATCTTTGACTTTTGGATGGAACCAGATGGTTCAGCACTTGCCTGAAACCAAAACAAAGAATTCGTGCAATTAGCTGGCGGCAACCTGCACGTACTGGATCGAGCAAAAGACAGACTATTCTAAATATCCTTGAATGAGTATTACATGCCAGGTTAAGACACTTATAGCTAGCTCTGTTTAGTAATTCAAACAACATGCTGATGAAGAACAAGGCACCAGAAAGAGCATTGAGGTATAACTATTAGCAGTGTGATCTAAAAATTATGTTAAAGTTGAAAATTTTAACTATTTGGTCATTCCATTTGCGTTCAGGTCAGGAAATACCTAGTTGACCCTACTCGAAGAAAAAGAGCAAGTCTGTCCCAGCGGAACTCTTTTCTCTTATTCAAAACCACCTATATGCAAAAACATCAAACACGTCAATGAGAAAAATCTTAAGTAACAACATAATCTTAAGTAACAATGTAATAATTTCAGTTAATAACTAGCTTCACACCGAATGAAGGATTCTCCTTGTTTCAGCCGAGTTCTCTGTGATCAACTTCCGAAAAACATATGGGTAGGCAGCTTCAAATGTCTTGAAGTTTGGATCAGTTGCAACAGCCAAACCTTTAGGACATTGTCAAAAGCAAACTAATCAAGGTAGGCCCTCTGTGAAACTAGAAATCACATATCAAGTGAAGTTCGGGAGGTTAGAAAGCTAGGCAAAGTTAGTTATTGCCCAAAAAGGAGAGCTCATTCCCAAATATTAAATAACAAATCTTGTGATGCAATCTATTCGAAGCTTACTTTTCCTTTGAGATTATTGTGTTTCTGTTCATGCCATGAGATGACCAAACTAAAGACAGTTTCCTCGACATCTAATTAACTGGGATTCAGACAATAGAGAGGTTCTCTGTTTTTTCCATACATGGTGTCATTGGTCACTAATCCGTCCGAACTGGGATGCAACAAGCCGACAACTATTCGAATGACATAACCACTGAATTATATGTTAGATGCCCAACTTACCTTCTAAGGATGCAAGAGACCTTAGAACAAGCGTGTAATACGGTGGCATGCGGAAATGATACTTAAGGGCCACAGACCAAATTTTGCCCAAAACCTACAAAATAAAACTCGGAAATCAGCAATTAATTGGTACGAGGCAATAATTGCAAATAACATGAAATGGAAGATATGATAAAAAGATCCTCCAGTGTGCAATAAAGTTTAATTGGTTCAGCGATTTCGGCAGATTCAGTCAACAGTTGGTTCATGTTAATGAATAAAAATGCAAATATTTGATTTGATGTTGGCTCTGAAAGCAGAATCACTGACCTTACTGAACTTGACATCAGGAATTCCATTGTTGAATTCCACCTCACCCAAAGCATCCTCCAGGTCCTGAACACTTTCAAGAGCCAGTCTTACCAGGGGTATCAATTATTAAGAAATTGGACATCATAATAGTTACAGTAACGAATATTGAAGCTTCTAAGGTTGTTAATGTGGTTTTCGGATCAAAGTAAAATATGGGTTTATGATAAAAACAGGCTAGAAAGGGATCAGAATTGATACCATTGTAACGCGCATAATATTTGTCCCCGGCCTCACAACATCCATTTCAATAAGAGCACGTACAAGGGATGCCCAATCCCCATTTACTATATGAACAATGGAAGCAAGCATGGCAAACTGGTGCTTCTTTTCCATTTGGCACAGTAGACCAAAATCCAAGAATCTGTGTACCGAGAAAGGCAAACTATAGTAGTCCATAATACACATAAACACTGCACATTATCTTATTGAATCAAAGTCAAAGGATCCAGTTACCCTATTTGTCCAGATGATGTATATCGCAGGTTTCCAGGGTGTGGATCAGCATGTAATAATCCTGTTTCCAGAAGTTGAACCAGTGATGCTTCTACTCCTTTGTTGACCTGGATAAGTAGTAGTTTCAGAATCAACTTAAGCAGAGGTCATATCACCTTTCAATGTGAACCACGGATTGAGAAGATAAAGCTATCTCATCCAGTGATTTAGACTTGTGGTTATCCAAGGAATTCAGAAAGGAGTTGGATTTGAAAGCAAATGCCCGTACCAGATCCAGGAGCCGATTCTTCGCTTCAAATTTCTGGACTTCTGAGTATGCCACACCAAGATCAGAGGCGGTAGAATTAGATATTGATAGCAACTCTGTTGGATTATCACCGGTAATCCACTCCATGGTTAGAACTCTCTTTCGGCTAAAATGTTGATATACTTTAGGAACACGCATGAACGTGAAGGAGGAGTGAACTTCCTGAACAAAGAACACCGGTAACCAGAAAGCAGAAAATCATATCGTACTGAAAAGCTCAAGCTGAGGAAAGTGACAGCTTAAGATTATCATCTGAAAGAACCAGTAAAACCACGCAATTTGATGCTTTGTCCAATTAACTGATTGAATCACTAAAACCATGATGCACAACTTGATCCAAGAAGCGACAGTACATTCTCTTGGCACACAAGAAGTTACCAAAAAGCTTTCCACATATACATGACAGAAAGTTCATCCAGCCTTCTGAAGGTTTAAAGCTGACAGCTTTCAACTCCCAGTCTTACAGTGCCATGAAATGAAGCAAAATTTAGCAGAAACTGAATTGGTTCCGCCAGATAAAGATAAGTACCCGAAATTTCGACGCGTTAGAAGCCTCTAATGTGTAATCTAGCTCTCCAACTAACCCTTTCCCAAGCTCGTCTGCATAGAGACGCAGATCACTTTTCCTCTTTGCTACCTTTTGCAACATGCCCAACTGAAAGTACCTGCAGTTGCGTTATTACTGACACGGACACATATGCAGACAATAGAGAGAGAGCAGTTTGGTCCCTACCCCTAGGCGAAGCAAAAAGATATCGCGAACCACCACATGTCGCAGATTAGGACGCTGAACTTTCACGGCCACAGTAGTACCATCAACTGTCCTTCCTTGATAAACCTAAAAGATACAGAATAGAACCACTATGAGAAATCATTTATAAAGTACGAAAAATAATATATTAACAAAGTATCAAGGGCTGTGAGCAATTTTATTTATGGAGAGACACCTGACCAAATGATGCTGCAGCAACAGGTTCCTCTGAAATGTAGCTGAAAACTGAGTCAATAGGAGAGCCGAACTCTTCCTCAATTATTTTCATAGCTGTCTCCCTTGGGAAAGGGGGAATCTGATCATATAGTTCTGAAAGTGCCTACAAGATTCATAAGCCAAACCCACATAAAGACAAGGGTTGGCACTCACAGCTCAGGGTTAATTGACAATTAAGATGCAGGCAGCCTTCATCGTAATACAGAAAAGTAGGTACTATAGTAATACGATGTGGCGAATGTTATGCAAACCTATAACATGGTGCATGTTATACGACATAACATCGACTGACAACATGAAGTACAAGCTGGCACAACCTGGGTCTTGATCAAGTTTTATTTTGGCCCAATAGAAAATGATACTACCAACACATTGGGTAAAGCTTAAAAAATCACCTAAAAACAGAAAGACCAGAAAATTGTTCCATACAAGGAAGAAAGCCTAGATGCATAAGAACACTCTGATGATTGAAAAGTTTGGATCAATCAAACATTGAACAAGAAAGAATTTGATATGCACTAAGAAAAATATGATCTACAAATAATAAACAGAGGAGATCCAAAATAATATCACCTTTGAAATTTCAGTACCAATTATATCCGGCCTGGTGGAAAGGGACTGACCAACTGCATCAGCAAGCAAGCAAATGCATGAATGTGACTGCAGAAGAAAATGAATTCCCAGATGATACCAAAAGAATACTGAGGATGATTAAATTTAAAAGAATAAAGAAGGACAAGACAGCCAACCCTATAACATATAAGGTAAAGGGTATGACGAGCATGTACAGAAACCATACACGGGAAAGTACCAACCTTTAATAAAAGTAGGACCCAAGCTGAGCATTGTTTCTTTTAAAACCAACCCAAAATTATATTGTGCAATGTTTCCAGAACTGTCCATATTAGAGCTTGGTTCAACTAAGTTTTCGGTGCCTGAGGCTCGTATTTTGATTGTGGCAAGCGCAAAGGCAGAAAACACCTTCAAGGACAAAAAAATTTGATGAGCACATTAATTCTGTAGAATATCCCAGTGAAGAATTCCATAAATGTGGAGATACTGGTAAACTGTCTTCCGACCTGTCCTGTATCTTTGAGGAGAATACAAGTTAACTCCTACAAATTAAAACTTGATGCTTGAAAGTTTCTAAACTCGAGCATATACAAACTCAAAGCTACTAAATACCAAGGCAGTGCAAAAACGCCAATTACGTCAACTTTGAATATGGAGAATTGAATCCTTCGTATAGATCACTCGTTCCTTTCACACAAAGACAGAAAATTGATCTGTTATCAGCAATCAAATAGAGCGGTATCAAGTTAGTACACAGGGCCTGGATTCTTCTTGGAAATGTGAGTCATTGAAACTACTTAATGGGGCAAATGACAGTTGAAAAGTGGTTGAAGTCTTTAGCTAGACATTCGAGCACAGTGTAAGCTCTAATCCTTCAATCACAGAATCTGACATAGCAAGTTCAGAAAGCACCAAGTGTAACATAAAATATATAGCACATTTTACCTCAACTAGTCGAAGCGCCAACACATGCGGCCGACAAGTAAAGTAGTCAGAAACATCCTGAGGATCATACGCTTCCGGAAGCGGCTTCGACCACATCTTGGAAAGTGCGTACACGTAACCAGAATAGGCTTCCAACGCTTTCAGATCAGCCATAAGCAAGTCCAAGCCCGAAAGCACTGTCACCCAACAAAACAAACTCCCGTTAGTGTGCAACAAACTAGCGTAGTATGTTATCTGCTTCATTACAATAAAATCTCGGTAAAGTCATATCATCTAAAATGATAATATAAAAAAATCGTAGTCACGAGTTGTGACCAATCTTAAAATATAATAATCTATCGTAATAACTAATACTTATTCATTAAATTTTTGTATTAAAATCTAGTCCCAAATTTCGCATAAACTTCAGGAATTCATAAATATTTTAAGATTTCGATAAATTTTACATCGTTATTCACATTCTCGATTATGTTCAAGATATCTCAATTTCGGACCAGATATAAAATTCTTTCATGGTATCAGAACGGGTTTTAGTTATGCTATTACCAAACTTTCCACATTAGTAATCAGAGTTTCTAGACAGTTCTTTTTGTCACGCTCGTCTCGAATTTCGTAAAATTTTTACATGGTATCAGAGCGCGGGTTTTTAATTACTAAACCGTTACCTGGATACCAAGGTTGGGGCCAGGACGGAGCTGGGGGCGGGGGGGAGAGGGGATCCTCCAAGTTGCGGAGCCAAACGACGTCGTCGATGGCCTTGGAAACCGGAGGCGGCAGCCGAATCGTGTCCCCCGCCCAGCTCAGCCCTTTCCCGATCCCCTTCTTCAGGAACTCAAAGTCCTTCCGCACCGTCTCCCCCAGGAAGCTGAACCGGTGAGCTCTCCGTTCCACGGTCTTCGCCGGCCTCCTGAGGGTGGCGCGGGGCGGGGACGGTGACGTGGCGGAGAGTGGGGCTACCATTTTCGGGAAACGGCGGCGTTTTGTGGCGCGCGGGAGGTCGTTTAGCGGTTGGGTAAGGCTTAGTGGTGTGGTGAGTGGAACGCCACGAGTAACCAACTGTTAGGCGACCGATAAAATAGGCGACCGAAACAACAACTCGGTTGACTATGAGTCATACTGAGAGAATAATTTTCTAATGATATTTTAATTTGAATTCAATTTTTATATAAATCTAATTTTTTTATCAGTTTGGATACAACACAAATCAGTGTATTTTCTGGGATTAAACTTGTGCTTAGACGTAAAATACTTTGTTGGTACATTTGCTATTTTTTGGTCAGATTTGTTCTATTAATGCAAAAAAAAAAAAAAATCACTGTTTGTTGTTCGACGCTTGCTGATTTTTGTCAATGGTTTGTGAGGTCATTGTTCTATCATGTTAATCACTTTTTAGAATATGTCTACGATGAAAAAATTTTGAAATTGTCGAATAGATAAAATCACTCATCTTAGATTTTAGGGTAAATTACATCTGGCCCCCTCGACTTTGAACAAATAGACGATTTCCCCCCTCTACTTCGCAAACTGATTAAAAACCCCTCTTAGTTTGGAGAAATTATACAATTTCCCCCCTCTAGCCGGAACCGGAGCAAATCTCCGGCGAGGAGGCACCTGAAATGACACATATGCCCCTACACTAAAAGACAAAACAAAAAAATGATTTAAAAAAACATCAGCCCAATTTTCACTCCTCCTAAACGCTTTTCTAAAACGTCAGCCACCGCCCGAGGCCCCGACTCGACGACGATCTTCGTCTCTTTTCCAGAGTCCAGACTCAATGGTGATTCAATGGCGGCGATTCAATGGCGGCGATTTAAAACCCTCGAAATTAATCCAAACCACACCAACCGGCGATTCAATGGCGGCAGAGCAACAGATGCAGGTAGCGGCGCTGGTGGGCCCGGACATGGCTTCCTTCGAGTCCCTTATCAAGCTCAAGTGACGACTCAAGGTGGTGCGAACTGACCATTCCCGACTCAAGGTCCTGACCCGCGACTACGGTTACCGTGCGACTATAGGCCCATTCCCGAAACCAAATAGCGACGACTCAAGGTGGTGCGAACTGACCATCTACATGTAAACTGGGGGGAGGCCTTCCTCGGACGAGGCACGGCTGACGACAGGGCTCGGAGATGTGGTGGCAATGGCGGGGCTCGGAGATGTGGAAGGGAAAAACAGCGGCGGCTGTGATTTTTTGAAACCGGCGAAATTTGGGTGTGAATGCTGCGACCTGACCATCGTCGGGGGTGGGAGGGTGCGGCAATTGAATTGGGGATTCACGATTTTTAGGGTTCACAATTTGGGAATTTTCCCCTCTTGAATGGTTTGATTATTTAGGATTGGTTGGTTTGGCTTGGCTTGCCTTGTTTGAATTGTTTGTTTTAGGTATTTCTATTTTATTTTGTTGCTGTTTAGGAATGGTAGGAGGAAGAAGAGGAACAGGAAGGAGGAAGAACAAGGAGAGAGAGAGTGTGTTATTATTTTATTTTTTTGTTTTTTAGTGTAAGGGTATAATTGTCATTTCAGGTGCCTCCTCGCCGGAGATTTGCTCCGATTCCGGCAAGAGGAGGAAAATCGTATAATTTGTCCAAACTAAGAGGGGTTTTTAATCAGTTTGCGAAATAGAGGGGGGAAATCGTCTATTTGTTCAAAGTCGAGGGGGCCAGATGTAATTTACCCTAGATTTTAATTACGATATTGTCGATCAACGATTTAAGCTATGCCACTAAAGATTTAGATTTTCTATGAATAAAATATGTTGATGTTAGTTTCATTTAGTCGAACTTAACTGCAAAACCAATTTAAATCACCACTAAACTATTCAGAGGTGTGCTTAAACTTCAAATTAAATCGGTTATTAAAATAGTCGAGTCAAACAGTCAATTTTATGAACTGTTAAGTAAATATCCTAAATGATTTATTTCGAACTCAGTGATATTATATGCAACCTTTTTTCACGTGGATTCTAGTTTTGCTCCTTCTCTTCTTCGTTTCTCATTTACTTGTTTTAAATGAGATCAAAGTTAGCCCAAATAAGATCCAAATAGGATAGCGAGGTGATTCATTGTTTTCGAGAAGGAAATAGAGTTAATGATAGACTCGCTAATCTGGTATGCTACTGGGTTTCCTAATGGGTTGGCATGAAATTCATATGCCCCATTTGGAATTAGGAATGGCAATGGGCAGGATTCGGGTAGGATTTATAGGACCCAGATCCTTATCTTTTTTTTATAAAGGTGGACCTAGATCCTTGTCCTTATCCTCTTTTAAATACAGTATTCGGGCAGGATATGGTTCCAAAAATACCGGGTAGGATCAGGATCGACCCACAGATCTATGGTACATAAAAATTATTTACTAGAAAAAAATGAAAACTACAATATCAAAGTTCATATACATTCTAAAATTAAAACTCATAATAATGATGAGACTCTCGTCTTCATCAAGTTATAATTCTTTCAACGAGAACAAACAAATTACATCAAGTCAAAAAAAAAATTAATAACGATGTTATAGCATAAGCAAAAATTAGTAATAGATATCACCAGCAAGAGATAAATAAGCAAAAGAGTTTGTCACCACCACATTGGTTTATTTATGAACAATAGTAAAAGTATATGCATCCAAATCATGCATCCCTGCATAAAGAGTATTATATGTATATATACTTCGGGTAGGATCCGGGTAGGATCCTATAGTTACATATCCATACCCTCATTCTTTGTAAAAAATAGGATTCAGACAGGATTTGGATCTAGGACCCGGTCAAAGTCAACGGATCCTAGACCATTCGAGTCTAAAACAGGGTAGATCCTTAGAATCCGGGTCTAATTGCCATCCCTATTTAGAATGTACAGCTTTATTAGAACAGGATGGTATCTGGATTGCTTGGCCTAGACGTATACATTCGAGTTTGCTTTTAGCTATTATGAATAAAGGAGCATACTAGCGTCCACTATTTACACCAAAAAATAAGATCTAAATAGGAGACTCAAACATAAGTAAATTTTGTATACCACATCAATTAGAGTAGCAATTTTTTCTCGCATTATAAGGATAATTTTTTTTGCTATTTAGTAATTACAAGTGGTACTTGTAAAGAGGATCATACCAATGTGAAGATAATGCGAACACTCCCCCGTAAGCCTATCAAATCCAATGCGTCCTTCAATCATTCTTCAACCGTTTCTGTTTGTTATGAGCATGTCGGCGCAGAAGCAGGCCAAGATTTAGCAAATTGCGAAGATTTGGCAAAAAGTTGAAAATATTTTGCGAAGAAGCAGGCGAATGTCTTGTGAATATTCGGTGAAAGAGTCAGCGAATATCTTACGAAACTTAGGAGAAGAAGCAAGCTAATATCTTGTGAAAATTTGGCAAAAAAATAGGAAATATCTTGCAAAGCTTAGGCGAACAAGCAGGCAAATATCTTGCGAACGTTTGGCAAATTGCAAAGATTTAGTAAAATAGTTAGCAAATATCTTACGATGCTTTGGTGAAGAAGCAAGCGAATTTCTTGGATAGATTTGGCGAATTGATTTTGCGAAAAAAGCTAATGCATATCTTGCAAAGATTTGGCAAAAGAATAAGCAAATATCTTGCGAAAATTTGGCAAAAAAATTATCGAATATTTTGTGACGATTTGACAAAGAATCAGACAAATATCATGCAAAACTTGACGAATTTTGAAAAATTGGACAAAATTTTTTAGTTAATATCTTGAGAAGTTTTGGTGAAGATAAATTTAAGGTTTAAGATTTAGTAGACCATAAGAATATAATGCAATATATTTCCTTGAAAGAAGAGAAAACCATATGCACGCACACTCAGATTACAACATGCGCGTTGATGGTTTGTGTATTACCGAGGAGGAATGGCTTTAAACAAGTTTAACAACCCCTTTGTTCTTCTTTTATGGAGATTTGAAATGAAATACTATATAATGATTTTATTGTTTATACTATGTGATAAGACTCTATATCAATTAATATTTGGAATTTTTTTAAAGCTGATGTAACTCTATATCCATAATTATTTTATATTATTTATTTTCAAATAATCAAATTCAAACGCTTTAAAATAATTCAAAATCATTTTATCGTCTTTAGTATATGTGCTCTGCCTCACTACTACCCAGTTATTTAAACAGCCAATTAGATCAGGAACACATGTGCGACAAGTTGCATTCTCCGGAAATGACATTTTCTATGCTTTGCCTTTTACAGATTTATACCGTGTCGGAACGAATGGATTTAATATTTCCGATACCCAAGAAGAGTGAGTTCGTTAACTAAGAAAGATACTTCATTATGACTACAAAATCCAAATTTGTTTGGAGTTAGAAGAATAGAGATGGCGATGCGTATTACGTAAATATGGGTTCACAAAATTTATTTTCATATCTTAGTGTTGTAGACTAATTTACGCTAAAGACCCTTCAGAAATGGCTTACATCGTTTGTTTTCGTAACAATAAAAACGTAGGAGTTCAATCAATCACACTTTAGGTCATGAATATGATATTCATTTAGCTTTCATAAAGTAAATTTTATTTTGTAATCAATATATAGTAAAATTTATCTCATTGACATATTATCTACTGTAATATATCATTCTGTCAACATTAAAAAATATTTAAACTTATTATGTAATACTAATACATGATGAAATTCAATTGGCCACCGAGCCCTTTTCTTTTCATTGAGCTTATCACCAATTTAATTTTATTTCCCGCGGTTACTTGTACCTGCATGAGAGATTGGACATTGGCTTTCCTCAATGCACATTGTCGGATCCACAACTCAATAATTTATTGCTATTTTCTGTTCCCCAGGTCATTCTTATGGATGCCACTAGAGCACTAATGTGTGTGTGTATATATATATATACACATTTATATTTTTTGGTGTTATGAAACAAAGTTTATTAGAAGTTCATGGAGCACAGTAGAGTTTTGGCATTCGGGATATACAGACAACGATGCTAATGTGTGTATTATGCGGTTATCCACTAAGTTGACCATATGCCATTTGAATATAGCGTCTAAAAAAATATTTTTTTTTCATTTTAAAAATTTCAAGAACTCCAACTCAGTATGATAAGATAAGAATAACATCTGCATCACCACTTAGTTAAGTGATACTATTCAACCAAAACAAACTTAGTTACTAACGTGTATATTTTATGTATGTATATATATAGTTGGAAGCAAAAGACAGGAATGCGCATGGCTGCAAGAAGAAACATCGCATAGTAAGTTTTTTTTTTTTGGTCGGAACATCGCATAGTAAGTAGGTCGAGTGCAAGCACATGCGACCCTTGATCTTTTAGGTCATAAAGTGCAACGGTCCACTCACAAGGACCGATTAAAAAATTTCGTTATTGCTCATCTTAGTAAGCAACCCCAACTTTCTAGCTTCTCATATAGCTGAGTTTGTCATTAACCGCCAGTATACTAATTCCGAATACAGTATAATGCCACTTAAAGGGAACGAGTAAATGGTATTACTATATCTATCTTATCGTAAAAAGAAAAAAGAAACGCAAGGAGACTCCCATTTGTTTAAGAGTTGGTTTGAAAATATTGTAATAATAGATAAGTGAATTTTCAAATGTGAAAAATACATATTGATAAAGATATAATAATCTTAACACACAATCTTTAAACAAAGTTCCTTGGATCAAAATTTGTATTTGTTTTGGCAAATGAAACAAGGATCAAATTAGGATATCAATATATACAAAATTAAGTAATACTAATATCATGTTAAAGTTCACATATTCAATTCAAAATTTTAACTCATGAATATACTTATTTTTGTCACTTGTAAATAAATACACGGCCATGATCAATGTGACCATTTCAACAATTGTTAATATTAAACATTTATTAAAAATATTTAAGAATTTTTAATAATTTTATTCAACTTGGATCTCATTTAGTCGTCCAACTGTGAAAACATCTTTTGGGACTAAAAAAAAAAGGAAGCGAAACAAAATTGCTATTTGTATTCTCTTCTTCTCCTGACGATCACAACTTTCCATTCTTCAAGTGTTTTAGTTGGGTAGAGGAAGGATATAATAATTAGGAGAGAGAGAGAGAGAGAGAGAGAGAGAGAGAGAGAGAGAGAGAGAG
>SOPF01030376.1:0-19889 GCA_012979155.1 Hypericum perforatum
ACATCATCCGGCTCCCTCGCAAGATCATTTGAAGACGATGGAGAAGACAAGGTGGAGAAGCTTGAATCCCTCGGGGACACCATGGACTCCTCGTTATCGGAACTATGGCTCTCGACGCTTTTGTTTGCTTCGCGCCTCGCATTTTCTGCATGGCGGGTTTTGTTACGTCTCCAGAATTTGAATCTAAACGAACCAAGCAAGGAACCAGCACCCTTCTTGTCGTCCTCGATTGATGGCTTCGGTAGCCCGGAGCTAAGCATGGCTGGCGACGGGCTAAGAGGCGGGAGGATCTCTTGTTTCGGCGGTTCCCTTGGTGTTCCTGGCTGCCTCTCCCACTGGAATGGGACCCCTTCAGGGCCTCTGCAGTAGGAGAAACGGGATGAATAACCTACCGAAGATTTCCTCGAGATCTTCCTACCCGGCACGAACTCATCTGACAGATCCATGTCTGGTTCTTACCACTTGGAATCCGGTCGGAATTGCTTGTAGAAGAAGAAATGATGGCTACCTAGATATCTCTAGAGATGAAGTATTTCCTTTGGAGGGTTTTAACGTTGAGAGTATTTTTGGATGCGTGTATAGAGATAAAGAAGTAATACTGGAGGTGCATGATCCTTTTGTAATGTATTGAAGAGTTGAACAGGCAAGTAGTCGAGTTTATTAATTAATTCCGACTCATTCAATTTTGGTCTGTCACCCCTCCTTGTCTTACTCCCCGTTAAAAGTGACTAGAGAAGTCTAGTAACTCCTTCATTACATTGTAATACAATAAAATAATTCGGGTCAAAGAATCCTTGCTCTTAAGATTAAGCAAGAAAAATGTGTCCGTAACCAAGAAATCTTTCCTTTATTTGTGAAATGCATCAGTATTATATTTTTGTTCAATAAACTTTAACATACTTCAGAGATTCTGTCCAAAAAAAGTCTAAATTAATCAGCCCAGTGAATATTCTAAATACCAAAACCAAAAAGTTAGTTGTGCAATTGCTAGAATCATAAGGAATACTATTGACTTTTCCTCCTCGATCCTTACTTGATAGAGAAAAAGGGCCCATTTGGATCGACGTAATCACAAGTTAAAGCAAGAAGAGAAGACCCTGAAAGATCGATTAAACACAAGGCACGTCTACTCTACGTTTATTCAACGCACATGGGACAAAGTGGAAGTTAGGTTATGTTCTTTTACTGGATATCTCGAGTTCGAATCACATAAAGAAAAGAAGAAATATGAACTGGATTTGGAACTATTACAAAGAGGATGGAGAGTGGTCAACACAAGAAGTCCATTCTTGAAACGCCAAAAATGGAGCTCACTTTATCCTTCCACTTCAAACTAGCTCAGAAAGAAAAATCAATCAAAGTTCACATCTTTAAATCTAGACGGCCTGAAACAGAGAACTTAGATGTCCCGACTTGATTCAAGAACGCCTAAAGTTGATTTTGAAAGTTACCGGTTCATACTCGTAGCTCGCGGCAGCTGACGAGTAAGGACTGGCAGTGGAATAGTACTTGGCTATACGCGGGGATAAATCAGTGTATAGAACGATGAAGACTTCTGCACAATGTTATATAAGTAACTCACTATTACCTTACCGAAGCTAGTGACATTCCAGGCTAAGATAGATTTCTTTAAGCAAGTACTTCAAGCGCTAACGGCGACTCGCTTGGGAGTGAATGATAAGGAGCCCGCGAAGGTTTCTGCCATGGTGGCAACATACCTATGGCAGGCTAGTGCAAAGGCTGTACCGATCATGATCACTGAAGCCCAGTAGAGTTTCAGCATCAATATGGGATCTTTCCTCCCAGAGTTCAAAGTCTTGGAAAAGATAATTTTCAGTCGTCGATCTCTCAAAAGGGATTGACAATCATATGTAGTCAAAGATGTTACTGAAGAAGTGTCACCCCCTGAATTGAACTGTGAATTATACTGAGTTGCCATAATGGGACTTCTGACAGCTCGAACCATCCACGCATAGAAACTGTCAGCAACGGCTCTGCAAAGTTGTTGTCTGAATAAACTTGCCTCCTTTGAGACCACTGCCCGGATTAGAGAAGCTCCGTCCTGTCAGTTGAAACACAAGTATCATGCACAAAGGAAGTCAAAAGATATTCATGAGGACACCAGAAGGAGGCGGCAAATTGGCACATAATTTCTTATTCAAATTCCGGTCACCCGTATAAAATGTGACAGGATGAGGTAAAAGATCAAGTGACTCACAGCAGTCATAAGAAGTTTCCTGAGCACAACGCCGTCTCTAGAGAGTAAAAGCTTCATTACCAAATAGGTACTATTCGGAGCATTCTCAACTGATCTTTGACTTTTGGATGGAACCAGATGGTTCAGCACTTGCCTGAAACCAAAACAAAGAATTCGTGCAATTAGCTGGCGGCAACCTGCACGTACTGGATCGAGCAAAAGACAGACTATTCTAAATATCCTTGAATGAGTATTACATGCCAGGTTAAGACACTTATAGCTAGCTCTGTTTAGTAATTCAAACAACATGCTGATGAAGAACAAGGCACCAGAAAGAGCATTGAGGTATAACTATTAGCAGTGTGATCTAAAAATTATGTTAAAGTTGAAAATTTTAACTATTTGGTCATTCCATTTGCGTTCAGGTCAGGAAATACCTAGTTGACCCTACTCGAAGAAAAAGAGCAAGTCTGTCCCAGCGGAACTCTTTTCTCTTATTCAAAACCACCTATATGCAAAAACATCAAACACGTCAATGAGAAAAATCTTAAGTAACAACATAATCTTAAGTAACAATGTAATAATTTCAGTTAATAACTAGCTTCACACCGAATGAAGGATTCTCCTTGTTTCAGCCGAGTTCTCTGTGATCAACTTCCGAAAAACATATGGGTAGGCAGCTTCAAATGTCTTGAAGTTTGGATCAGTTGCAACAGCCAAACCTTTAGGACATTGTCAAAAGCAAACTAATCAAGGTAGGCCCTCTGTGAAACTAGAAATCACATATCAAGTGAAGTTCGGGAGGTTAGAAAGCTAGGCAAAGTTAGTTATTGCCCAAAAAGGACAGCTCATTCCCAAATATTAAATAACAAATCTTGTGATGCAATCTATTCGAAGCTTACTTTTCCTTTGAGATTATTGTGTTTCTGTTCATGCCATGAGATGACCAAACTAAAGACAGTTTCCTCGACATCTAATTAACTGGGATTCAGACAATAGAGAGGTTCTCTGTTTTTTCCATACATGGTGTCATTGGTCACTAATCCGTCCGAACTGGGATGCAACAAGCCGACAACTATTCGAATGACATAACCACTGAATTATATGTTAGATGCCCAACTTACCTTCTAAGGATGCAAGAGACCTTAGAACAAGCGTGTAATACGGTGGCATGCGGAAATGATACTTAAGGGCCACAGACCAAATTTTGCCCAAAACCTACAAAATAAAACACGGAAATCAGCAATTAATTGGTACGAGGCAATAATTGCAAATAACATGAAATGGAAGATATGATAAAAAGATCCTCCAGTGTGCAATAAAGTTTAATTGGTTCAGCGATTTCGGCAGATTCAGTCAACAGTTGGTTCATGTTAATGAATAAAAATGCAAATATTTGATTTGATGTTGGCTCTGAAAGCAGAATCACTGACCTTACTGAACTTGACATCAGGAATTCCATTGTTGAATTCCACCTCACCCAAAGCATCCTCCAGGTCCTGAACACTTTCAAGAGCCAGTCTTACCAGGGGTATCAATTATTAAGAAATTGGACATCATAATAGTTACAGTAACGAATATTGAAGCTTCTAAGGTTGTTAATGTGGTTTTCGGATCAAAGTAAAATATGGGTTTATGATAAAAACAGGCTAGAAAGGGATCAGAATTGATACCATTGTAACACGCATAATATTTGTCCCCGGCCTCACAACATCCATTTCAATAAGAGCACGTACAAGGGATGCCCAATCCCCATTTACTATATGAACAATGGAAGCAAGCATGGCAAACTGGTGCTTCTTTTCCATTTGGCACAGTAGACCAAAATCCAAGAATCTGTGTACCGAGAAAGGCAAACTATAGTAGTCCATAATACACATAAACACTGCACATTATCTTATTGAATCAAAGTCAAAGGATCCAGTTACCCTATTTGTCCAGATGATGTATATCGCAGGTTTCCAGGGTGTGGATCAGCATGTAATAATCCTGTTTCCAGAAGTTGAACCAGTGATGCTTCTACTCCTTTGTTGACCTGGATAAGTAGTAGTTTCAGAATCAACTTAAGCAGAGGTCATATCACCTTTCAATGTGTACCACGGATTGAGAAGATAAAGCTATCTCATCCAGTGATTTAGACTTGTGGTTATCCAAGGAATTCAGAAAGGAGTTGGATTTGAAAGCAAATGCCCGTACCAGATCCAGGAGCCGATTCTTCGCTTCAAATTTCTGGACTTCTGAGTATGCCACACCAAGATCAGAGGCGGTAGAATTAGATATTGATAGCAACTCTGTTGGATTATCACCGGTAATCCACTCCATGGTTAGAACTCTCTTTCGGCTAAAATGTTGATATACTTTAGGAACACGCATGAACGTGAAGGAGGAGTGAACTTCCTGAACAAAGAACACCGGTAACCAGAAAGCAGAAAATCATATCGTACTGAAAAGCTCAAGCTGAGGAAAGTGACAGCTTAAGATTATCATCTGAAAGAACCAGTAAAACCACGCAATTTGATGCTTTGTCCAATTAACTGATTGAATCACTAAAACCATGATGCACAACTTGATCCAAGAAGCGACAGTACATTCTCTTGGCACACAAGAAGTTACCAAAAAGCTTTCCACATATACATGACAGAAAGTTCATCCAGCCTTCTGAAGGTTTAAAGCTGACAGCTTTCAACTCCCAGTCTTACAGTGCCATGAAATGAAGCAAAATTTAGCAGAAACTGAATTGGTTCCGCCAGATAAAGATAAGTACCCGAAATTTCGACGCGTTAGAAGCCTCTAATGTGTAATCTAGCTCTCCAACTAACCCTTTCCCAAGCTCGTCTCCATAGAGACGCAGATCACTTTTCCTCTTTGCTACCTTTTGCAACATGCCCAACTGAAAGTACCTGCAGTTGCGTTATTACTGACACGGACACATATGCAGACAATAGAGAGAGAGCAGTTTGGTCCCTACCCCTAGGCGAAGCAAAAAGATATCGCGAACCACCACATGGCGCAGATTAGGACGCTGAACTTTCACGGCCACAGTAGTACCATCAACTGTCCTTCCTTGATAAACCTAAAAGATACAGAATAGAACCACTATGAGAAATCATTTATAAAGTACGAAAAATAATATATTAACAAAGTATCAAGGGCTGTGAGCAATTTTATTTATGGAGAGACACCTGACCAAATGATGCTGCAGCAACAGGTTCCTCTGAAATGTAGCTGAAAACTGAGTCAATAGGAGAGCCGAACTCTTCCTCAATTATTTTCATAGCTGTCTCCCTTGGGAAAGGGGGAATCTGATCATATAGTTCTGAAAGTGCCTACAAGATTCATAAGCCAAACCCACATAAAGACAAGGGTTGGCACTCACAGCTCAGGGTTAATTGACAATTAAGATGCAGGCAGCCTTCATCGTAATACAGAAAAGTAGGTACTATAGTAATACGATGTGGCGAATGTTATGCAAACCTATAACATGGTGCATGTTATACGACATAACATCGACTGACAACATGAAGTACAAGCTGGCACAACCTGGGTCTTGATCAAGTTTTATTTTGGCCCAATAGAAAATGATACTACCAACACATTGGGTAAAGCTTAAAAAATCACCTAAAAACAGAAAGACCAGAAAATTGTTCCATACAAGGAAGAAAGCCTAGATGCATAAGAACACTCTGATGATTGAAAAGTTTGGATCAATCAAACATTGAACAAGAAAGAATTTGATATGCACTAAGAAAAATATGATCTACAAATAATAAACAGAGGAGATCCAAAATAATATCACCTTTGAAATTTCAGTACCAATTATATCCGGCCTGGTGGAAAGGGACTGACCAACTGCATCAGCAAGCAAGCAAATGCATGAATGTGACTGCAGAAGAAAATGAATTCCCAGATGATACCAAAAGAATACTGAGGATGATTAAATTTAAAAGAATAAAGAAGGACAAGACAGCCAACCCTATAACATATAAGGTAAAGGGTATGACGAGCATGTACAGAAACCATACACGGGAAAGTACCAACCTTTAATAAAAGTAGGACCCAAGCTGAGCATTGTTTCTTTTAAAACCAACCCAAAATTATATTGTGCAATGTTTCCAGAACTGTCCATATTAGAGCTTGGTTCAACTAAGTTTTCGGTGCCTGAGGCTCGTATTTTGATTGTGGCAAGCGCAAAGGCAGAAAACACCTTCAAGGACAAAAAAATTTGATGAGCACATTAATTCTGTAGAATATCCCAGTGAAGAATTCCATAAATGTGGAGATACTGGTAAACTGTCTTCCGACCTGTCCTGTATCTTTGAGGAGAATACAAGTTAACTCCTACAAATTAAAACTTGATGCTTGAAAGTTTATAAACTCGAGCATATACAAACTCAAAGCTACTAAATACCAAGGCAGTGCAAAAACGCCAATTACGTCAACTTTGAATATGGAGAATTGAATCCTTCGTATAGATCACTCGTTCCTTTCACACAAAGACAGAAAATTGATCTGTTATCAGCAATCAAATAGAGCGGTATCAAGTTAGTACACAGGGCCTGGATTCTTCTTGGAAATGTGAGTCATTGAAACTACTTAATGGGGCAAATGACAGTTGAAAAGTGGTTGAAGTCTTTAGCTAGACATTCGAGCACAGTGTAAGCTCTAATCCTTCAATCACAGAATCTGACATAGCAAGTTCAGAAAGCACCAAGTGTAACATAAAATATATAGCACATTTTACCTCAACTAGTCGAAGCGCCAACACATGCGGCCGACAAGTAAAGTAGTCAGAAACATCCTGAGGATCATACGCTTCCGGAAGCGGCTTCGACCACATCTTGGAAAGTGCGTACACGTAACCAGAATAGGCTTCCAACGCTTTCAGATCAGCCATAAGCAAGTCCAAGCCCGAAAGCTCTGTCACCCAACAAAACAAACTCCCGTTAATGTGCAACAAACTAGCGTAGTATGTTATCTGCTTCATTACAATAAAATCTCGGTAAAGTCATATCATCTAAAATGATAATATAAAAAAATCGTGGTCACGAGTTGTGACCAATCTTAATATATAATAATCTATCGTAATAACTAATACTTATTCATTAAATTTTTGTATTAAAATCTAGTCCCAAATTTCGCATAAACTTCAGGAATTCATAAATATTTTAAGATTTCGATAAATTTTACATCGTTATTCACATTCTCGATTATGTTCAAGATATCTCAATTTCGGACCAGATATAAAATTCTTTCATGGTATCAGAACGGGTTTTAGTTATGCTATTACCAAACTTTCCACATTAGTAATCAGAGTTTCTAGACAGTTCTTTTTGTCACGCTCGTCTTGAATTTCGTAAAATTCTTACATGGTATCAGAGCGCGGGTTTTTAATTACTAAACCGTTACCTGGATACCAAGGTTGGGGCCAGGACGGGGCGGGGGGCGGGGGGGAGAGGGGATCCTCCAAGTTGCGGAGCCACACGACGTCATCGATGGCTTTGGAAACCGGCGGCGGCAGCCGAATCGTATCCCCCGCCCAGCTCAGCCCTTTCCCGATCCCCTTCTTCAGGAACTCAAAGTCCTTCCGCACCGTCTCCCCCAGGAAGCTGAACCGGTGAGCTCTCCGTTCCCCGGTCTTCGCCGGCCTCCTGAGGGTGGCGCGGGGCGGGGACGGTGACGTGGCGGAGAGTGGGGCTACCATTTTCGGGAAACGGCGGCGTTTTGTGGCGCGCGGGAGGTCGTTTAGTGGTTGGTTGGGTAAGGCTGAGCTGTTTAGTGGTGCGGTGAGTGGAGCGCCACGAGTAACCAACTCTTAGGCGACTGATAAAATAGGCGACCGAAACAACAACTCGGTTGACTATATGAGTCATACCGAGAGAATAATTTTCTAATGATATTTTAATTTGAATTCAATTTTTTTATATAAATCTAATTTTTTTATCAGTTAGGATACAACGCAAATCAGTGTATTTTCTGGGATTTAACTTGGGCTTAGACGTAAAATACGTTGTTGGTACATTTGCTTTTTTTTTGGGTTAGATTTGTTCTATTAATGAAAAAAAAAATCACATTTTGTTGTTCGGGCTTGTTAATTTTTGTCAATGGTTTGTGAGGTCATTGTTCTATTGCATGTTAATCACTTTTTAGAATATGTCTACGATGAAAAAATTTTGAAATTGTCGAATAGATAGAATCACTCATCTTAGATTTTAATTACGATATTGTCGATCAACGATTTAAGCTATGAATATTTAGATTTTCTATGAATAAAATATGTTGATGTTAGTTTCATATAGTCGAACTTAACTGCAAAACCAATTTAAATTCACCCCTAAACTATTCAGAGGTGTGCTTAATTCAAATTAAAATCGGTTATTAATATAGTCGAGTCAAACAGTCAATTTTATGAACTGTTAAGTAAATATCCTAAAGGATTTATGTCGAACTCAGTGATATTATATGCAATCTTTTTTTCACGTGGATTCTAGTTTTGCTCCTTCTCTTCTTCGTTTCTCATTTACTTGTTTTAAATGAGATCAAAGTTAGCCCAAATAAGATCCAAATACGCTAGCGAGGTGATTCATTGTTTTCGAGAAAGAATAGAGTTGATGATAGATTCGCTAATCTGCGACTGGGTTTCCCAATAGGTTGCCATGAACTTCATATGCCCCCTTTGGAATGTACAGGTTTATTAGAACAGGATGGCGTCGGGATTGCTTGGCCTAGACGTATACGTTCAAGTTTGCTTTGAGCTATTATGAATAAAGGAGCGTAATTGCGTCCACCATTTACACCAAAGAATAAGATTGAAATAAGAAACTCAAAATGAGTAAATTTTGTATACCACATAGATTAGAGTAGCAATTTTTTCTCTCATTATAAGGATAATTTTTTTTGCTCTTTAGTAATTACAAGTGGTACTTGTAAAGAGGATCATACCAATGTGAAGAGAATGCAAACACTACCTCGTAAGCCTATCAAATCCAATGCATTTTTCAATCGTTCTTCAATCGTTTATGATTGTTACGAGCGTGTCTCTTTGGAAATCAATACATCATAATCTTGCAAAGATTTGACAATGAAACTGGCGAATATCTTGCAGAAATTTGGCAAATTATAAAGATTTAGCAAAAAAGCAATTGAGTATCTTGTGAAGTTTTGGAGAAGAAGCAAGCAAATATTTTGCAAAGATTTGGCAAGTTGCCAATACTTGGCAAAAAAGCTAACAAATATCTTGCGAAGCTTTGGCGCAGAAAGAAGCCAAGATTTGACGAATTGCGAAGATTTGGCAAAAATAGAAAATATTTTGTGAAGAAGCAGGCGAATATCTTATGAATATTCAGTGAAAAAGTTAGCGAATATCTTACAAAACATAGGAGAAGAAGCAAGCTAGTATCTTGTGCAAAATTGGCAAAAAAGTAGGAAATATCTTGCAAAGCTTTGGCGAACAAGTAGGCAAATATCTTGCAAACGTTTGGCGAATTGCAAAGATTTGGCAAAATAGTTAGCAAATATCTTACGATGCTTTGGTGAAGAAGCAAGTGAATTTCTTCGATAGATGGCGAATCGATTTTGCGAAAAAAGCTAACGCATATCTTGCAAAGATTTGGTAAAAGAATAAGCAAATATCTTGCGAAAATTTGGCAAAAAAATTATCGAATATTTTCAATTTGACAAAGAATCAGACAAATAACATGCAAAAATTGACGAATTTTGAAAAATTGGACAAAATTTTTTAGTTAATATCTTGAGAAGTTTTGGCGAAGATAAATTTAAGGTTTAAGATTTAGTAGACCAGAAGAATATAATGCAATATATTTCCTTGAAAGAGGAGAAAACCATATGCACGCACACTCAGATTACAACATGCGCGTTGATGGTTTGTGTTTTACCGAGGAGGAATGGCTTTAAACAAGTTTAACAACCCCTTTGTTCTTCTTTTATGGAGATTTGAAATGAAATACTATATAGTGATTTTATTGTTTATACTATGTGATAAGACTCTATATCAATTAATATTTGGAATTTTTTTAAAGCTGATGTAACTCTATATCCATAATTATTTTATATTATTTATTTTCAAATAATCAAATTCAAACGCTTTAAAATAATTCAAAATCATTTTATCGTCTTTAGTATATGTGCTCTGCCTCACTACTACCCAGTTATTTAAACAGCCAATTAGATCAGGAACACATGTGCGACAAGTTGCATTCTCCGGAAATGACATTTTCTATGCTTTGCCTTTTACAGATTTATACCGTGTCGGAACCAATGGATTTAATATTTCCGATACCCAAGAAGAGTGAGTTCGTTAACTAAGAAAGATACTTCATTATGACTACAAAATCCAAATTTGTTTGGAGTTAGAAGAATAGAGATGGCGATGCGTATTACGTAAATATGGGTTCACAAAATTTATTTTCATATCTTAGTGTTGTAGACTAATTTACGCTAAAGACCCTTCAGAAATGGCTTACATCGTTTGTTTTCGTAACAATAAAAACGTAGGAGTTCAATCAATCACACTTTAGGTCATGAATATGATATTCATTTAGCTTTCATAAAGTAAATTTTATTTTGTAATCAATATATAGTAAAATTTATCTCATTTACATATTATCTACTGTAATATATCATTCTGTCAACATTAAAAAATATTTAAACTTATTATGTAATACTAATACATGATGAAATTACAATTGGCCACCGAGCCCTTTTCTTTTCATTGAGCTTATCACCAATTTAATTTTATTTCCCGCGGTTACTTGTACCTGCATGAGAGATTGGACATTGGCTTTCCTCAATGCACATTGTCGGATCCACAACTCAATAATTTATTGCTATTTTATGTTCCCCAGGTCATTCTTATGGATGCCACTAGAGCACTAAATACACATACACATTTATATTTAGTGATATGAAATAAAGTTTATTAGAACTTCATGGAGCACAGTAGAGTTTTGGCATTCGGGATACACAGACAACGATGCTAATGTCTGTATTATGCGGTTATCCACTAAGTTGACCATATTCCATTTGAATATAACCTCTAAAAAAATAGTTTTTTTCATTTTAAAAATTTCAAGAACTCCAACTCAATATGATAAGATAAGAATAACATCTGCATCACCACTTAGTTAAGTGATACTATTCGACCAAAACAAACTTAGTTACTAACGTGTATATTTTATGTATGTATATATATAGTTGGAAGCAAAAGACAGGAATGCGCATGGCTGCAAGAAGAAACATAGCATAGTAAGTAGGTCGAGTGCAAGCACATGCGGCCCTTGATCTTTTAGGTCATAAAGTGCAACGGTCTACTCACAAGGACCGATTAAAAAATTTCGTTATTGCTCATCTTAGTAAGCAACTCCCAACTTTTTAGCTTCTCATATAGCTGAGTTTGTCATTAACCAACAGTATACTAATTCCGAATACAGTATAATGCCAGTTAAAGGGAACGAGTAAATGGTATTACTATATCTATCTATCGTATCGTAAAAGGAAAAAAAAAAAAAGCAAGGAGACTCCCATTAACAGTTGGTTTGAAAATATTGTATATGATTCGACAATGAAACAAGGCTCAAATTAGGATAACAATAGATACAAAATCAACTAATACTAATATCATGTTACATATTCATTCAAAACTTCAACTTATGTGTGTACTTATTTTCACACTTGCAAATAAGTACAGATGTGAAAAATACATATTGATTGGATCAAAGTTGTATTTGATTCGACAATAAACAAGGCTCAAATTAGGATAATAATAGATACAAAATCAAGTGATACTAATATTATGTTAAAATCTACATATTCATTCAAATCAACTTATGTGTATACTTATTTTCACACTTGTAAATAAGTACACCACCATGATCAATATGATCATCTCAACGATAATATAAAAAATTTATTAAAAATATTTAACAATATTTAATGATTTTATTCACTGTGAAAACATCATCTGGGACTAAAAAGACAAGGGAAGCGAAACAAAATTGCTATTTGTATTCTCTTCTTCTCCTGACGATCACAACTTTCCATTCTTCAATTGTTTTAGTTGGGTAGAGAAAGGAAATAATAATTAGGAGAGAGATAGAGAGAATCCATGTGTATCCAAGCAGTCCCAGACAAAAGTCGAGCTTCAGAGAAAAAGAAAAGCATTCTTCGCTTTATACGACCCAGAAAAGGTGATTTCAAACCCAAAAAGGTATTAGCTTAGGAAATTGCGTGGTTATTAATCCAACCACGCCAACATGTCTACAATAAAATATTGTTAATTCCTGTTTATAGAAATTTTGCAATTCATAAAAATAGAAAATTGTATACCTGTGAAACTTGAATTACAAATTCGCAATTGATATATTATATTTATGTCGCAAAAGTCGCACATAAGAGAGCTTGCTAAAAACTCTTGGTCTAATGAGAGAGCTACAATTTTTATTTGTAGTTAAAATTGTATTCTCAATTTCATCAAGATTTTCCACCTCACTCTTTTGAATTATTCTTTGCATCAATTGCTCAAAATTTTTAGTATCTAATTAGATCCGATTAAAAATATGAGATCACTTCTTACCAACTTGTGTAATATTGTTTTTTTTCTATCCTTTTGATTTCTGTCTCCATGCCACGGATGATTCTATATTTAGATGTTGAGAGTGGATTGGGTGCAACTATAACCCCACATCTTCTTTCTCCCCTTCCACTCTCTCTTTTCCTCTCCAACAAACAAACCCTAATTTCGTTGGATCTCTATCAATTTCACCTTGCTTTAGTTTCTTTTTCCCAGCTCAAAAGGGTCTTATAGGGCATTGAAGCCCTCCACCCACAACTCTTTACTATTTCATCATCACCCAGTTTCCATTCGTCACAAAATACAAATCTCTCATCTATCTCTCTCTCTCTCTAGTTTCATGCCAATTTATGACATTTTTCTTCTTTTTTTTCCTTCGCATCTTCTATAATTGTAGCTGTACAGGTGGATCAATTCTTATATCTCATGCATAATCATGTAGTTTTGCTGGGTTAGTATATATTATAATACTTTATATCGTCCAATAAAATGAATATTATTTGATTTCCAATATATGCATATCTCAGTTACGATATGTATGATATGCCTGGCTCCCTGTATGCCATTTGTAGAGCTCTACCGAACCACCGGCGGCCTCTGTGGATGGCGTATGAGGAGCCATGCATATTTGTATTAATTACCATATGTGCTTAATATGGTTGATGGATAAAAGTTGTTTATGTGACATTTAGTAAATGTATGTTTTTCCTTAACAAAAACAGTAAGTGTGTTCTTTTTTATTGCAGTTTTAATTTCTCCGAAGTTGGCTGACTAATTCTAATCCAAATCGAGTGTGAAACGGATTGAAACTTTTTTAACGGTTTTATTTCTCATACACCTCTTTTCTTTATTCTTCTTTGATTTTAGGTACTAAAAAATTTCAACCTTCCAAGGGTTTAGTACCGTGGTTTATGCACACAGCACAACTTCAGGTTCACTTCTCTGGTGAAGAAATCAAGTAAGGTGTTCTTTTTTCCATGTTCATTGTACTCAGGGACGAATATACATATCCTTACGTGGGGGCAATTGCCCCCATACAAAAAATAAATTTATGGATATATATTTAATAGAAAAAAGAGTTTGCCCTTATCAATATTGATTTGTTTATTCCTATTACAATTTTTTTTTCAATTGTATGAAGTAAATAAATATTTTGCCCCCATAATATAAAGTTTCTGAATTCGTCCTGATTGTATTTTTTTTTTCACCGAAAAGCAGCTCTTTTGAGATGATATTAACATGTTTGTAACATGTAATTTAAATGTTCTCATGTTTCAATTGTTGCACTTTTAGAGGAATTTTTTTTCGTAGTCTCTCTTTTTAAGTTTGACACATTTTTCAAAATGATATTTAAATATTCTTATATTCTAATTGTTGCGTTCTTTTTATATCCAAATGATACAGCGGCCAACGGCATAAGAGTTTTCTTGTCAACCATAAAACGAACAGCATAAGAGTTTGCATGCTTGTCTCTGGGGTTGGCTTGTCTACGGAACATTTCCTATTACCACTGTCTTATGGGTTACATCATTGATTACCTTGTCCTAGGAACCATATGCCTCAGATATTTGACCAAATTATGTTACTGAATCTTGAACTTCGGGTCAAATAATTTAAACGGGAGTGGATACCCTGGGGACAAAATACCTTGTCACTATTTAGGGACAAGGTTAATATAGTCAATTAACTTAAACTACTAATTAAGGAGTTTCTCTCTCTATTAATAACACCCCACCTAATTAGGATTAAACATAATCATCTCACCTAATCCGATGCAATCCTATTAATTACGTATATTCTCTCTCTAGTAAATACTTTTTTTTCTCTAAGCCCTATTTTGAGCCGTCATTAGTTCTAAATACAATTAAATCAAAAATCAGTGGTTTATTGTCCGACATTACTGGTTTATCGTCCGACATTACTGGTTTGTGGTCCGATATTACTGGTTTATGGTCCGACATTACTGGTTTATAGTCTGACATTACTGGTTCGTGGTCCGACATTACTGGTTTGTGGTCCGACATTACTAGTTTGTGGTATGACATTATTGGTTTGTGGTCCGACATTACTGGTTTGTGGTCCGATATTAGTGGGTTGTGGTCCGACATTACTTGTTTGTGGTCCGATATTAGTAGTTTCTGGTCCGACATTAGTGTTTATGGTCCGATATTACTGGTTTGTGTTCCGACATTACTGGTTTGTGGTCCGACATTACTGGTTTATAGTTCGACATTACTGGTTTATGGTCCGACATTACTGGTTTGTGATCCGACATTACTGATTTGTGGTCCGACATTACTGGTTTATAGTCTGACATTACTGGTTTATAGTCCGACATTACTGGTTCATATGTTAATGTTTTTTAATTAAGTAGAGAGAGAGGAAGATGGATGGTTTCGTTTGATTAATTAGAGAAAGTAGGTAATTATGGCAGAGAAAGTGGGTGGTTAGGTTTTTTAAAATCTTAATTAGTGGGTAGTTGGTTAGAGATAATTAATGGAGTGGAGAGAGAAAGGAATAATAAAGGTCCCTATATTAAATGCTGGGAGTTTTTAAGTTTTGGCAAAAGTCGTAAATACCCTGAGTATTAATAGTCATTAGATTAGGATCTTTTTTAGTATATTCTAATCTAATGGCCGAGATCTTTGTCCCTATTTAGGGACAAAATATTTTGTCCCCGGGGTATCCAATTCCAATTTAAACAATATATGTAGATTTTTTTGTTGGTCCGCAGTCTGCAATGTGTAATTGAAGTTATGATATAATAATATTTTCTTAAGGAAATTGTATCTTTTACTGGTTTAAATGAGAGTAATAGTTTTGTGATTTCCAATTACGTAATTCTGGTATATTTATATCTATTGCGACATAATAATTTTTCTAGCAATAACTCACGAGGAATACATTTTATGTCATGACTCATGAAGAATATATAATGGAGATACTTCAGATAAATATTCTTATCCGAGAGAAGAAAAAAAAAATACTTACAGATGATGGACTGTGTTATTATGTGCAGTCTTGATACGTATAGTGCTTCAAAAAACATGACTTGTACGTTGTATAAGGAGGCAAAGGATCACATCTGATAGTCAGATACCAGAGTTCGATAAATTTTGAAGTAATTTCGATCCAATCGAAGCAATATGCTAGATACAATTCCATAGTTTCCATGGTAGTTAACATGTTTTTTAATCTCTCACATTCGGATTTAAATATTGTCAGTCTAGTCTTAGAAATCGACCACTTGCACCTGGCTGAGTTTTCCTCTTTGACAAAAGTAGTTGGACATGTTTATACCAATGTAAGCTTTTTAACTTGACCTACGACCCATAGGCAATAAACACCAGGGAGCTACTTAAAAATAGAACCCAACTTCTCATTGTTCCGGTGTTCCCTCTTCTAGTGGGACCTTATTTAGTTATTTTGTCACAAATGGATAAAGCCAGAGTGTAACCCAATAATTATTTCAAAAGCATGTCTATCTTAAAACCAATTTAGTGTGGATCGCAATAAGTAGCATGTCTGCCACATTCCTGAGAACAGCAAGTTCCCAACCATGTCTTTTATATTTATCTTGTTTAAAATCCAATAAATTGTTTTGCAAGATTAATTTTTTGGTAAAAGTGGTTTTTGCAAGATTAATTAAAGGTGCAAAGATAACACGAACAAACTCTTATTGTAGCCAATTAACAAGTCACATCATCAAACCGCGTAAGGAATTAATAAAATCTCTATCTACTTTTAAAAAAAAACTGAAAGCGCACATACACCTGATAAATCCTTGACCCAGCTAAAATACCATAACAAATTACCTTTATTGAAAAACTAAAAAAAATCATAGAACCCGCCCTAGCTATAGGTAAGTTTGGTCGTCTCTGTTCCCGAAGAGATGCCCAAAGCTAGGTACTAACAAGTGGAGTACAAAGCTATACACCGGAACGAATAATGTATCCATAAACGATTTTGTCGTGTGTACGTGTACACGCGATTTAGATTGTCGGACCACGAGTATAATTGATATCTATTGTAGATCTGAAAGTTTTGGACGTCGATCTAGGAAAAATTTTGAATCGTCAAATTTATTTTGTATACTCGATCTGACGATTGCATGTAGACATACACACGGCGGTGGTGTGTATAGTCCAACTTTTTGTTATACACCTATAGTTCACATCACCTGCATGTATGTCCCCTTGCTTGCTTCTAATTGGTATTACCAAGACACATGCATTCGTTTTAGGTTTCATTTTAATTGTATCCTGATACAAACGTATGGGCATCATCATGGCACATTTGAATACAAGGTTAAGACTTACCAAAACCCATGCCGACTAATTTGTCAGGGACCTGAAGAAAAAGTTATAAATGACTTGATGGGTTGTTGAAAAAGCAAAGATAGTGTTCAATAGGGTTGAAATCTGATGATTAGTGAAATGGCGAAGTTCGATTAAATTGGATAATATTTTTGAAGTTGACATAATACTTTGAAACTCATAGTTAAAATAGAGCAAACAGTTGACAATTCATTATATCTGGGCACAGCAAGTGGAATAATCATGATAATATCTATTCACCGATGGTTATCAATTACCCTTCATTTGCTTTGCCCTTTCTCCCTCCATCACTTTCTCTTTTCTTTTTGATTGGCCAATAAGGAATATGACATACGGTCAAAGAAAATCAATAGGACATCTTGGCCAGTCAAACCTAATGAGACCACAATCAGGTTAATGGAGTTCTCCAGAAATCAATTATGGTTGAATTTTGGAGATGAATACACATAAAGAAAACACAATATTATTAATGACCCATCTATTCCTTTGTTTCTTTCATTGTGCTCATATTCTCAGCTAGGCCTCTCATCTACTTAGAACACTGGGGACCCACATCTTTTTCAATATAGATGGGCTGCCCCATCATGTACCCTGAGAAAGTACTCTCTACGTATTTATGTCAACCTTTTGTGGATGGAGAGAAATATGGTACCGAAGCCATTGTGTTTTCGATGCATACTTTGTTCCTTCGTGCACACCGGATGATAGTTAAGGTACATAAATATGAAAAGGAATTGGTTGAATGATAAATGATTTCGGTACATATCAATTCATATTTTAGAATAATATATATAAGTCATTAAAAACCAACAATGTTGAATTATGTAAAATAAGTACATGATCATGGAAGAAAATTTCATGCATGGAAAACTTCAAGTTGTTTTCTTTTGCCTATCTTGTGTTACCCTATTGGTAATGGAAATGGTGAAGCTATACGTTGTGACCACCCTTTTGATCTCTGCCGTCCTCTTACGCGGAATGGAATTTTGCGTGTTCTTTATGTGAAACAATAAGATCTGAATGTTCATGCTTCTTATAATGAGAGTTTATATCAATATTCATTTGTATAACATGCACAATATTTATTTAATGGATGCGCAAGTCATCCCGGTGAGGTTCATATGCTGTTCATTACCTGAGAGGTTCCTTCGGTTAGATTCTAAAGGCAAGCCGGAAGCAAAGCCCATCAAGGGTACTATATATAGCTCGTGGTGCAACGAAAGAGGGAGACGAAATGTGGTCAAATTGCAACTACGGTACAGGCAAACACAGCTTTGACCTCTCTACCCGTCTCTCAAAATAATGTGGTATAATTACTTAGTTTGCATCTTTGTTCTACGAAAGAGGGAGACGAACTTGTCAATTAACCTTACATCATCGTATGCAGGACACTTCATATTTTAATCATCCGCAGGAGACTTCATATTTTAATCCAATCTCAGGAATCGAAGCACTACACACCATCATATAATTTAATCATCATTTGTTAGGGTATTAGCCCCTTTTTTGTTTCGCAAAATAAAACGTGGAATTAAACCCACACTTGCACTTTGACGGCGTTTTTAGTCTATTAATCAATATGCACTTTATTTATAATCTTATCATATACAATCAAATAATCACAGTTTATAATCTCAAATATAAAGCTAAATAGTCAAAGTACGTGGAATGGAGAAATCAATTAGGGCATACTAAGAAAATGACTCGACTTAAGGTATATCCTCGTGATGTTCTAATTCCGTCATTCATGTATTCTCTAACTGTAATTTTTGAGTTCTTACGATCCTCTCGCATCCCGTTAAAACTAGAATTTTGTCCTATCTTATTTTATAGACACGAATTTAGGTTGCTAAGATTAGGGTTTGGCAAAATTCTGTTTGGCTCTTGAGTATATTACCGTATACTCTCTTATAAGTTTTTAAATTCCTATTTTTATTTTTTATTCTCACAACAACTCACCTAAGTAAGTAAGTTAGGAAATCATAGAAGTCTCTATAAAAGGAACGAAAAAGTTGATGACCAAAACGTATCTACAAATCAATTTGCCAAGTACAAATTAATTGGTGTCCAAATAATTTTAAATCAGTTAAATATGATAACACACGACAAAACAATTTATCAAAGTATAATGAACTACTCATTTTTTTATTCTATTATTTTTCACTATATGATATGAGAAAACCAGTCATATTTTTTTTGGTGAATCTTAAGTTTAGCCTATTGGGCTTAAACTTTTGGGGTTTTAGACGGCTTTGGATTTTGTTTCCCTGTCAAGCAAGATTTTTCCCTATTTGCAAGAGCTGGGGTTTGAACTTCCGATTTTTTAGAAAGGATGTATGATCCGTTGCCATCCTACCCACCTTGCATCGGTGAAAACTAGTCATATTGTGGTCACGCGAGGTGATCAACTTGTTTAGTTACAATTTATTACCTTTCATAAGAAAGTTTGTAATTTAAAATACAAGACTATTTTAAAAAAATGGTTTTTTTACGTTTGAGTTTTTCCCACAATTACAAATTTTAAGCATTAAGTGTGATATAATTTTTATAGTAAGCATTAACTCCCTTTCCTATTAATGAATTTTATCTTTAGTAATTCAACATCTCAAAATTGGTATATAATTTTTATAGTAAGCATTAACTCCCTTTCCTATTAATGAACTTTATCTTTAGTAATTCAACATCTCAAAATTGGTATATAATTTTTATAGTAAGCATTAACTCCCTTTCCTATTAATAAATTTTATCTTTAGTAATTCAACATCTCAAA
>SOPF01030391.1:0-10701 GCA_012979155.1 Hypericum perforatum
GATCCTAAGAAATAAACACAACGAATGAGTGTTTTAGGCACTCATCACACTCCCACACTTGAATCTTTGCTTGTCCTCAAGCAAAAACTCAAATATGGACTAAGACATAAACAAAAATCTCATAAGAACAAAAGATCACAAAATAAGGTGAAAACATGGCATGACAAGATCAAAACTTAACTTCCTTCAAAATCATCAACTTAAATCAAAATCTCATCAAAAACCTAGTTAGTTCATTAATTCAAAGCACAAAACACTACGAATTGGTAGGCATCTCGACACTCAATTGTTTAAGAAAGTGTTGACTCTATGTAAAAGACACTAGAAGGTTAAACTCTCACGGATAGTAAAGTGTATCACTCATATAATGTGTATGGTCAACTTCCTATCACTCGCATACAGGTCAATATCTCAAAGCATCCTACGTCCTACTCAGCGCTACCTAAAAGTCGCAATGATTGTAAATGATCGGGGGGCTTTTTATCGGGTTGTAATGGGGCTGAAGGTCAGGGTGAGGTAAAATATATGGGAAGTGGCTAAACCACCCAATCCGAGGACTCAATACATAAGCTAAGCAGTCACTCGACTAATCTAAAACATCCTCACCAAGTATAATAAACGTACACTCCCCAATCTCCCAATATACAAAGACCTCGAAGCCCAAGTTTTGCCTAGAAACTTTTCTTATTCAAATTCACATTCTTTTTCTTTTCTTTTTCTTTCCTTTTTCACTTTTTTTTTTCTTTTTCTTTTCTTGACTTTCTCTTTTCTCATTTTTTTTTTTTACAAACATAAAACAAACTATACAAACTGAGCATATCTAGGCAAAACTCGGCTTCCCTGTCTATCCATCCTACTATCACCAATCCAACCACTGAAACTATAATGACAAAGCTACCAACTAAACCACCCCAAATACAAATTATCCTAAAAGTCCTCAGATCAGATGATTAAAGGTAAGGAAATTTGGTCAAGATTGGCTTATAATTGGCTTCCTCATCTAAGATCAATAAAAAGGCTCAGCTCAAATGGTTTTACGCAAATGGTAATAAGGGATTTTGGCTCTAAGGCTCTAGGCTCAAATATCAAAGAATGCCCCGTCATCTCACAACTCCCACGCAACCAAGACCACGATAAGTACTAGTAGGATGCCTCGATTAACTAACACTAGTATGCACCTCATGAAAAATAGAGACTGGTGTCTCTGCCGTCGGCTCAAATCCTCACAAGGTACACTCAAAAACTCTCTAGTCTAGTCTACATAGTGAAACTACCTTCCTAAACAACAGAGAGTGAGATAACTACCAATTCCTAGGCTTTGTGCTCAAATTAAATTCCTAACTAAGGATTTGATAAAATTCTAAATTAAGTTGAAAAATTTTGAGGGGGGTCAAATTTTGATTAAATCATGCCATATGTCTAAACCTACACAACAAACATAATAAAAACAAAACCTAGACAAACTAAACAACCTAACAAAGGAAAATTCCTAGAAGGAACCCTCCCCCACACTTGAGCGACACATTGTCCTCAAGGTGTCTAAATCACGCATACAAAAACACAAATATCACACAAGTAAAGAAAGAACAAACATGCAAGTATGCAAAAACAACGATAAGCAAACTAACACACACATAGAAATCTAAAACACAAAAAAAAAAAAAACAAAGAAAGTAAAAAAACAAAGAAAGTAAAATAAAATAAATAGATAAAATAAAATAATAAAAATAAAGTAAAAAGGAAAAAGGAAGGAAAAGCTCCCTGTCAATCCTGATGAGGAGGCGGAGGTGGTGGTACGTCGAAACTCATGTTGGCGCCATAAACATCCATCCAATGACGCATGTACTCCATGTGGGCCCTCTGTTCGGCTCGGAAGGCTTTCTGCTCCTCTCTTTCTGCCCTCTGCTCGGCTCTCTCTCTATCGTACTCCTCGTGAAATCGTGACCAGTTTGTTTGGTTGGTCACTGCGGACTCTTGAACTTGTACCTGCAAGGAAGTAAACTGGTCACGAAGGTAATGGAGCTCACCATAGATGTCGTGCGTCGTGTAGCTCGGAGCAGCCTGACTAGAGCCTGGCTGACTGGGGCCTGGCTGACTCTGCTCCTCCTCTGAATCTGCATCTCCTGCGTCGTCATCTACCTGAGCAGGAGGTGGAATAGGCTGTCTCAGTCGCTCCTGCACAGCTGGTCTATCCTGCCAATCTTTGAACCGGTACACCGTTTCTCCATTTGCCCTTGTCTTTGTGATGAGCTTGCTGTTGTTGAGCTTTTGGATATTGAGCGGCAACGGATCTACTGAAGTTCCCTCAAACTCTGAAAACTCATCAGGAAACAGGTGACGAGCAATGCGTGCAACAATATGAGCCAGATAAAGACGTGTAGGTCTACCAGTAATCATCCTCCTAAACACGTCTATGACCATCAACCAAATGCTAAATGGCTGATCATGACTCAAACAATAGAGAGCATATAACTGCGGACGAAAAACCTTCGACTCCTCCCACTGCCCGCTAAATGCAAGACTCATGAACCTATGAGCAAGAACAAGGTAGGGGTCCCTAATCAACGAACTAGGAGCCTTCCCCGCCTCATAATGCTCAAACCCTGTAAGCTCGTGCCATGCCTGATGAGCAAGGCTAGTAGGTGAGAAGTTCAACGATGTACCTCCAGTGGGCAAATGAAAAATCCTGTTAAACTCTTCCTCATCTAACGTAAACTCCTTATTGAACAGCCTAGCACCTAGCGATCCGTTATTCCCAACAATCGTCAAAGTGCTAAAGAACTCACAGCTAAGTTCTTCCTTTCCTAACAGTGTCCTCTCCGAAAAATATCTCCAACCAAATCGACGCAACATATTCCTCAAATCTCCCTCTAGACCTAATCGCTCCATATCCTCCCAATCAATTTTGAAATAGCTAACAATAGGAATCTTAGAGAAATGGTTATACCTCCTCCCTTCCCTATCATTGAAGATAGAGAAAGAAGCGTCGTAACGATCGGCGATGTCCGGAAGGGGTTGGTTCTCAGTTGGTGCCGAAGAAGTCCTTGCCCTCTTTCCTGTTCTTTGTGCACGTGAACTTTCCGCCATTGAAAAAGGGTGCAAAGTGTTGGGTTTTGATGGTGGAAGGTTGTTGAGTAGTGGGCAAGTGAGGGTTGAGTGTTTTTGTGTGAATGGATTTTTAGGTTTTGGAGAATTGTGAGTTTTGGGGTTTTGGCCGAGAGGTTTTAAACCTTTCTGCCGCGACATGGCGCGCGCCACTAATTCCTTGCGCGCGCCAATATAACCCGAGTTGTCGACCATGCTTTCGCGGATGGTTCTGGCGCGCGCTACTATTTTCTGGCGTGCGCCAGAACAGTCTTTGGTGCGCAAATTAGTAGGGAAATCACCATTTTGATTGGCCGTAAGCACAAAGTTCACAGAAACGAGTAAACTAACACACGAAAACACATATTTTTATTCAATCAACACTGAAAGTGGCAATGACAATCTATGGAACAAAATTTAAAGCAAAATATATAAAGAAAACCCAAAAAAGTACAATTAAACCGAAAAGAAAAAGGATTTCCCTATCACTTTCTTCACAAAAGGTGCGTTTTGTTCTTGCTTTGTCCGCCATTGTCTTAGTCGTTCCGGCCGTGTGTCCGTCAGAGGTTGAAAGGGCAAAAGCTCGTAATGGTTGGTCGTAAACTTCGGATGTGGGGTGGAGAAAGTGTATTTGGCAAAATGTGGCTGGTGCTTGGAAGTTATGGCACAATGCGGCCCTCTCAGACTTTATAGGTTCGGAATTTGCCCTACCTGGCGTGCGCCAAGTTGTACGGCGTACGCCAACTGATATGGCGTGCGCCATTGTTCTTCGTGAATGAACAGTTCCTAGGACGCCGTATATACGGTGTACTATACCTATACTAAATACATACATACTGCAAACTTATAAGGTACAAAAATAAAATTAAATCTAAACTAATTTTTTTTTTGTTTTTCTTATTTTTTTTTTGATTTTTTTGGCTTTTATGTACGCTGCGTTCCTGGAAAGCTTGAAAACCAGACGCCCCATTCCGATGGGTTATACTTAGACGGATTGTCAATTATCGTGACTTTTTCGGCGTAGAGCCTAACAAGGTCACGATGTATGAGCACAGTCGCTCGATTGGCGTATAGTACTCTCTCTGATGCAATCACCGTCAAAGGTTTAACTTTGATATCCGTCGCTCACATAACTCCTCAATCGCGTACCAAGACGAACTTCCTGGTCTCGCAACCCTTTCAGCACGAAGCTTAACGGGGTCTTGACGCAACAAGACAGTTCTCTCGGTTTGCGAAATTGTAGTATGTTTGCTACAAATACCATCATGCTCCAACTTCCCACATTTGTGACAGAAACTAAATCTCGCCATCCTACGTCTGTAAGCACACTTTGATGTTCCTCTAGAATGTCTATCTAAATTCATTGCACATCTTTCTAGTCTCAACGTTTCTTTTGCTTGTTTAAGAATGACGAGACAAATATCTATTGGAATTTTCTTCGAGATTAATAATCTAAGCAACAATATGTACTTCACACAAAACATCCTGTTCTTTATACTCTAACAGGTAAAAGAGAAACACGATTCTTACTGATCCATCGCTTCTTGTTGTTTCAACAGACACACCTCACAATCTGAGTACCATGATGTACTAGTTCCTTTTCTAGCGAATCTCTTGGCGTTACGCCTAGTAGACCCACCATTTAATTTCACGGTTCTCACTTTGGGTAAAGGATGACTAGCATGTCGTAAGTCACGACGCTCGATTCTCAAAGTTTCTCTTGCTGTTTGGAGAATAACTAAGCAAATTTCTAGTGGAAGTTTATTTTTCACTAGGAAACTTACTAGTAATATATACTTTGAGCAAAACATTTCGTCCTCTCTTGTAATTCTGCAAGTAAAAGAAAAAGAAAATATATAGTCTAAATTAGTAAAATAATAGAAGTAAATACTAATAAAATTAAAATTAACCTACTAAACCTAAACATGCTAATTTAAAGTCTTCAGCTTGACTACTTTTATAATTATGTATCATTCAACATAGTAACCAATCGCACTTCTGCAATTTGGTTAATGTTGTCTCCTCCCAGGTAAATTTTGCATCTTTGGCCATTGACTCTAAAGACTATCCCTTTGCTGTCTTGCAGATCAAGTGCTCCAAACGGACATACCTTAACAATTAGGTATGGACCGCTCCATTTGGATTTGAGTTTTCCTGGGAAAAGTCTCAATCGTGAATTGTAGAGAAGTACATGTTGCCCCTCCTTGAAATCTTTCCTGACGATACGGGCATCATGTCTTTTTTTCGTTCTCTCTTTGTAGAGTCTCGAGCTTTCGAATGCTAAGTCACGCATTTCCTCCAACTCAGAAAGTTGGAGAATTCTGCGTTCACCAGCCTTTTTGTAATCGTAGTTAAGGGTCTTAATGGCCCAAAATGCTCGATGCTCAAGTTCTACAGGAAGATGGCAAGCCTTGCCATAAACAAGCCTATATGGCGACATTCCTATCGGAGTTCTGAATGCCGTACGATAAGCCCATAAGGCATCGTCGAGCTTGTTCGACCAATCTCTTCTAGCCGATCCAACCGTCTTTGCTAAGATCTTTTTAAGCTCTCGGTTGGAAAGCTCAACTTGCCCACTTGTTTGGGGATGATAAGGTGTTGCCACCTTGTGTGTTACCCCATATCTTTTTAGCAGGACTTCGAATGGTTTGTTACAGAAGTGTGATCCTCCATCGCTGATTATTGCTCTTGGTACACCAAATCTCGAAAAGAGTTTCTTAAGGAATCGGATAACAACTCTGGCATCATTTGTAGGTGACGCTAAAGCTTCTACCCACTTGGAAACATAGTCAACTCCAACCAAAATATACTTATTTCCATACGATGTAGGAAAAGGTCCCATAAAGTCCAATCCCCAAACGTCGAAGAGCTCAATTTCCAAAATTCAAGATAACGGCATCTCGTTTCTTTTTGAGATGTTACCCATCCTCTGGCAGCGATCACACTTTTCCACATAGGTACGTGCGTCTCTAAATATGTAGGGCCAATAAAATCCGCACTCAAATACCCTTGCTGCAGTTCTTGTTGCTCCATAATGACCTGAGTATGGAGTATTGTGATATTGCTCTAGAACATTTTCTATTTCCCAATCAGCAATGCACCAACGAAGCATCCCATCATTACATCTCTTAAAGAGGTATGGATCATCCCAAATAAACATTTGAGCATCCCTTAGGAATTTCTTCCTTTGAGGATAACTCAGGTTTGTAGGAATAATTTCTCCAACTAAAAAGTTGGCAAAATCCGCATACCATGGGGCTTCCACTCTACTTATTGTCATTATGGTTTCATCAGGAAATTCTTCCTGAATCTTGCCATCTTTCTCCATTCCATCGCTTTTCTCTAAACGAGAAAGATGATCTGCGACAAAATTCTCAGCTCCTTTCTTGTCCTTGATGGACAAGTCAAATTCTTGAAGTAACAGAATCCAGCGCATCAAACGAGGTTTGGCATCTTGCTTTGAGAATAAATACTTCAAAGCTGCATGGTCGGTATAGACTATCACTTTTGAACCAAGTAAGTATGCCCTGAATTTATCACATGCATAGACAACCGCAAGTAACTCTTTCTCTGTAGTCGTATAATTTAGTTGAGCCCCTGCCAATACTCTACTAGCATAGTAGATGACATGTAGCTTCCCTTCTTTCTTCTGTCCAAGAACACAACCCAACGCTAGGTCACTTGCATCACACATCAACTCAAATGGAAGGTTCCAATCCGGCGATGAAATAACCGGAGCTGTTACCAAAGCTTTCTTTAGGGCATCAAATGCCTTCTGACATTCCTCATCAAAGTTGAATGGTACTTCTTTCATTAATAAGTTTGTCAGAGGCTTTGCAATTAGAGAGAAGTTCTTGATGAATCTTCTATAAAAACCTGCATGACCCAGAAAGGCTCTAATTCCTTTGACTGTTGTTGGTGGATTCATCTTCTCTATTGCATCCGTTTTAACGCTGTCTACTTCCATTCCAACTTTCGAAATCTTGTGCCCCAGAACTATTCCTTCATCCACCATAAAATGGCACTTTTCCCAATTGAGCACAAGATTCTTTTCCTCACATCTTTCCAAAACTTTGTCAAGATTTTCTAGACATTGATCAAATGTTTTCCCAAAAACAGAGAAGTCATCCATGAAAATTTCCATAATCTTCTCATTCATCTCCCAAAAGATAGACTCCATACAATGTTGAAATGTTGCCGGAGCACAACTTAATCCAAAAGGCATTCTGCGGTATGCAAAAATACCAAAGGGACATGTGAAAGATGTCTTTTCTTGATCTCTGGGATATATTGCAATTTGGTTGTACCCTGAGTAACCATCCAAAAAGCAATAGTAAGAATACCCCGCTATTCTCTCCAACATCTGATCAATGAATGGAAGAGGAAAATGATCCTTTCGTGTGGCATCATTTAATTTTCTATAGTCAACACACACTCTCCAACCGGTCACAGTACGTATTGGAATGAGTTCCCCCTCGTCATTGATTACCACTGTCATTCCCCCTTTCTTGGGGACACAATGGATGGGGCTAACCCATTCACTATCCGAGATCGGATAAATAATTCCGGCTTCTAGGAGTTTGATCACCTCCTTCTTTACAACTTCCTTCATGTTAGGATTAAGTCTCCTTTGTCGATCTACCCTTGGTTTTGCTCCATCCTCCATGTGAATATGGTGCATCACAATCTCTGGGCTTATACCCTTAATGTCAGAAATTTGCCAAGCAATGGCCTTTATCCGCTTGTTTACTATTGCTAGCACCCTTTCCTCTTCATCCTTTGATAGCTTGTTTGAGATTATAATCGGTAATCTCCCTCCTTCTATTAAGAATGCGTATCTTAGATGTGAGGGTAACTCTTTTAATTCCAAGGATGGAGCTTTCACAATTGAGGGTGGAGTTCGATATTTCAACTGAATTTCCAATTCCTCAAGTAAACAATTCTTGTCAACTTCCTCCTTCACTTGTTCCCCATTCTGCACTTCTTCATGTGGTTCTTCTTCTTCTTCTGTATCCTCTATTTTCGAGATATTTTTCTTACAAAACTCGAGGATACAATCTTCCACAACATCAATCCTCATGCATATCTCTTCATCAAGAGGATGATGCATAACATTGTTCATTCTAAACTCAATTTTCTCCTTTCCTATTTGGAGGACCAATTTTCCATTATGAACATCAACCAACGCGTGTGCCGTGTTAAGGAACGGTCTGCCAAGAATCAGTGGGCAAAGCTTGTTCACAGGAAAATCCAGAACCACGAAGTCAACTGGAAAGATGAATTTATCTATCTTTACCAGGACATCCTCAACCACACCGAATGGCTTCTTTATTGTTTGGTCTGCCAACTGAAGTAGCATGGAAGTTGGCTTAACATCACACAATCCTAGTTTCTGGAATGTAGATAGAGGCATCAAGTTGATACTTGCGCCTAAATCACATAAGCACTTGGAAAACTTGAGTTCACCTATAAAACAAGGAATAGTAAAACTCCCTGGATCTTTTAGCTTTGTAGGAAGATTTTTCGAAATTAGGGAACTACAATCAACTGTGAGGGCGACTGTCTCTTTGTCTTCCCACTTTCTCTTGTTTGTGACTAGTTCCTTTAGAAACTTGGCATAGTGCGGAACTTGATCTAGCATCTCAAGAAAAGAGACGCTTATCTGAATATCCTTCATTTTCTCCATAAAGCGGAGAAATTTCTCATCCATTCCCGACTTTCTCTTTACCCTTTGTGGATAAGGTAGAATGGGAATCATTGGGGGTGGTGATACGTAAACTTCTTCTTCTACCACAACTCTCTCTTCCACCACATCATCAACCTTTTCTTAGTCAGAGTCCACCACTTCACTTTCTTTAGCCTTCTTGTTGACTGTTTGAGATGCTAATTCTTTACCACTCCTCAAAGCGATAGCATTTACGTGATCTCTAGGATTTTCTTCAGTAGAACTAGGGAGTGAACCTGAAGCTCTTTGGGCATTTGCCTTTGCAATTTCCCCAAGTTGTATTTCCATGTTTCGCATGGCAGTTGATTGCCCCCTAAGGAATTGTTCCAAATTATTTTGCCTTGCCTCTTGGCTTGCTAAGGCCTTCAAGATTTGGCTTTGGTTAGTAGATGACTCTCCGGTCTGTTGGATAAATTTCTCTACCTTATCAAATCTTTCCTCTAGGGCTCCCATTCTTTCTCCCAAAAATCCACGTGGTTGAAAACCAGGTGGTCCTTGTTGTGGTGCACGTAATGGTAGTCCTTTATCAGGAACAATTGCCAGGTTATCGTCGTTGCTCCTATCTTTCCATGAGAAATTAGGATGATTCCTCCATCCAGGATTATATGTTGAAGAATATGGATTGTTCCCCATCCTGTTTCCTCCTTGTCCTTGACCACTAACAAAATTGACTGGCTCAGTTTGTTGGTTCATCATTGCACATTGACTAATGTCGTGGCCAATGTTGCCACATGCTTCACAATTTTGTTGAATAGCAACAGCATCAACCTTGCTACAGGTCAAGTCACGTAACTGTTTTGCCATTAAATCTACCTGAGCTCGTAATGCCGAGGAAGCATCAAGTTCAATCATTCCTCTCTTCTCACTTCGCTCAGTTAGTTCTCTAAGCTCTCTGACTGGCTGTTTTTTTCTCTCATTTGTGATTATTCTGTTCGTTGCTGCCAACTCTTCCAAAATATGGTAGGCTTCATCTCTTTCCTTTCTCAGAAAATTCCCATTAGAAGCAGCATCTACAGTTCCCATTGTTGTCGGTGAAAGGCTAAAATAAAAAGTTTTAAGCAAGGTCTCCTTCGATAAACCATGGTGTGGGCAACTCCTCTGCAATCCCTTAAATCTTTCCCAAGTTTCACTCAAAGAATCTCCTTCATATTGTTCAAAATTTGTGATCTCCTTGACTAACTTACTTGTCCTTGAGTATGGGAAATATTGATCCAGAAAAGCATTTGCAAGTTCAGCCCAAGTAGTTATTGGAGTATCCTTGAGTTGCTTATACCACAGTTTGGCCTTATCCCTAAGTGTATATGGAAACATTCTTATCTTAACGACATCATCCGAAACTCCTTGATACTTGAAGTTATCAGCTAATTCCATGAAGTTTCCAAGATGGTCATTTGCATCTTCATTAGGTAATCCATAGAACTGACTTGATGCTTGAAGCATATGAATCACTGACGTCTTAATTTCAAAGTGATCAGCTTCAATAGCTGGATGCTGGATTCCTGTTTTTGCTCCTTCATATGTCGGTCTTCCATGGTCCAATAGAGATTGTCGAGGTGCTTGAGCCTCAGCTCCTTGTCCTTCTTGTCGTTGATCCATCCTTTCTTCCCTTAACTTCTTACGCAATGTCCTTTCAAATCGAGTAATATCCACTTCAAATTCTAATGGAAGATTTTTAGTGGATCTGGTTAAGGGCATGCACGTAACTTGTTTTGCAAGTAACTAAAAATTATCCCTAATTTTTTTGGTTTTTTTTTTTTTACTTAAACAAAAATTAAAATTTCCTAACCAAGTTCGTTCACTAAATCGAGCACTATTTACTCAGCTTCCCCGGCAACGGCGCCAAATTTGATTCACTTCTTTCAGTAGTTACTTGAATGCGGATTTCCTTTTGT
>SOPF01030392.1:0-23552 GCA_012979155.1 Hypericum perforatum
AGTGGGTTGGGCTCCACTTGATGGAAATAATTATAATTAGCCCAACAGTGGCCGGGAGGGAGCTCTACGCCTGCCGACCCTGCTCGTACTATCTCCACCGAGTATGCTTCAGAATGCCGAGGCTAATCCAACACGCGGCTGACCCGAGTCACTGACTGAGCCTCCTTCTTATGGCAAGCTTCCAATGCAAGGCCTGTGGGTTGCAGGACTCTGGTTTCAGCTACAACTGCAGCATCTGCAGCACCAGCTATCATGCACTATGTACCCTGAGGCCTCTTACCGAACCCTGCGCTTCGCATCAGCATGCGTTGATGCTTCGGTTCGTTCCTCCTTATGAGGGCTCGGATGGTTTCAGCTGCGACTTTTGTGGAGCCCATGGATCTAACCAGTGGCTGTATCGGTGTGACGAGTGTGAATTCGATGTTCATCCTAATTGTATCTACAGGGAACAGATTCCCCAACCTCAAGCTTGATATGTTCAATAACCAAACCTTCTGCTGTCGGCCATCCTGTAATTTGTAATGAGCTGTCTATAAATATGCAAATTAGATACGTATTTATGTGTCTGATTTAAACCAAAAAGCTGTTATAGTTCCATCACTCAAAACTATCCCACAAGCAAATGATCGCATGTCACAGAATGTTCCAATCAAGTAAAGGCCTTTAAGACAATCCAGATAGATTTTTAATGTTAGAATTTCTCCCAAATTCTAACTGTATTAGAATTCGTGTTTAATAGATAATTGTATTAGTTGGGTGATGGTTGCTGGCGTAAGCCCATGCATGTCTGTTGTATGTCGTGATAATCATCTCGGTCTCGTAAATATAATTCATTCGAAATATATTGATCATTTTTATGTAGGTCTTGTCCCCGTGGATGATCATTTTACGGTCCATTCTGTTCAAACATTCTTGTTTCGCTTCCGTTGTCCAAACATTCAAAAACCAGCTACGAGACACATTAGATTCTCTGCTATTTGGAGCAAAAGCTTCAACTTTCTAAAACAACACTTTCTTTGTTTTTAGGTCTTCTACGGAAATTAACAAGTTCAGCCATTTCAAAATCATTTTTCTTGAAAGATAACACAAAAATTATACCTAATCAAATCGTCATAAGTTTTGTGCTAAGTTAATTATTTTTGGCCATTTTAACATGGACCAAATTGTCACAGAATAATTTTCAAGTATATCCAATCGTCGCAAAGAAAATCATATGATGAAAATAGGAACAAATATTCGACTAGATTCATAGTGATCACTACAAGTATTTTTCCAATTTTATAAATTCCAACTTTGGCGTTACCCGTTGGTAATTTCCCCCACGTAGCTTTCCAAAGCAAAATTATGCAAAGACAAGACAAACAGGTGATGGCTACAACTATACTTCTAATATAAGAAAACAATCCAATGACGCGTTCATCTGCGGTAACATCAAAGTATATCCAATTAGTTTAAGCACACCTCTCGAATTCGGACTAGTGTAAGGACAACTTTCTCAGTGTGAAACCAGGACTTTCATAGTACTAATGTTCATACACAACCTAAGTTTCCTCGTCCTTTTATGCTCTTGGTTTCCTTCTCAATTCTCCATTTCATTTTTACAGCTAAGTAGAACATAAACATAGAGCTTCGAGGACGGATCGGGTTCGAAACAAGATGACCAGCCACTGCACTCATGAGCATCCATTGCAAAAGGCAGTTTCAGGACAAGGAGGCAACACTATCTGTTCGGGTTGCGAAATGAGGATAGCATCCGGCAAGGACTACTACACTTGCCGTGGTTGCTCGTTCTCCTTGCACCGAGTCTGCTTCAACATGCCAAGCTCGTGCCAACACCTATCCGAGCCAGGTCACGATCTGCTCCTTGTCCTAGCACCTTCCTTCCAGTGCAAGGCCTGTGGAGTACAGGGCTCAGGGTTCTGCTACACATGCGACATCTGCGACACAAATTACCACTCCCTGTGCTTAAAACTTCCTGCATCAGAAAAATGTGCGCAACATCCGATTCACGAGCTACAGCTTAAGTTCTCTCCTCCTTATAATTCTAAGGTTGGTTTCAAGTGCGACGTGTGCAAGGGACACGGTCCGAACCAGTGGCTCTACCGATGCAGCATCTGTGACTACGATGTCCATCTGAATTGCGTCTACGCTGCACCGAATGCAACGACTCAAACCCGAAATCTTCCAAACAATTACAATTCTGCAAGTCCTTCAACTGGAGGCCAAGCTATGCAGCTAAACTTGCCAAGCTATAACTCTTCGCCTTTTCCAATGAACAATTACAATTTGTCAAGTCCTTCAACTACTTCCAATTTTCCTGGTGCAACTTACTATACAGGAGATCAAATCATGCCTCCAAGTCAGTTAATTATGTACCAGTCTCAGGTGGCTCCAGCTCTGTCAACAGGCACCCATATGATCAGCCTGTCCGATAGGGCTATACCGTACAATCCTGCAATGTCGTATCAGCAACCAGCAAATGGAAACTTCGGAACCCAGATGGGTTCTTATGGTTATGCTCCTGTTATGTCAGGTCAGAATGGTTTTACAGATATGGGAGTCCCATCCAATGCTACATATGGCGTCAGGACCGCGAACCAACCAGGCGGAGGGTTGTTCGGTGGGGCTGTCGCGACAGGTATCCTGTCAGGAATCGGACAAGGGATCGGAGGTGGGCTTATTAATGTTGTTGGCGATGTTTTCGACGGTAGCGACAGCTAAAGGATAATACATTTATATATAAGCATAGAGCTGCTTGTTCTGAGGGTGTGTTCTTGTTGCCAATCCGAATATATTTGGTTCAGGAACTTGTAAGAAGAAAAGCGAGATTTCTCATGTAACATATTTCTGTCTGAAAAAAAAATTGAGATTGATGATCTTTATGAGTCAAGATAAGATGGTGTCTTCGAAGGAGGAAGCAGTGCAAGAGAAGTCACCTAGGTCATTAGCCGGCTTGCGATTGAACAACTGTCATCGGAGGTTGATCTTCTCGAGTTATTTTATGAGGTTTACTTAAATATATTTTCAAAAATGGGTGAAAAAGTTTAGATATATTTTCAAAAACGATAATTTTCAATAATAAGAAAACAAATATTTTGGTGTCTTAGCATTGGGTCGACTCCAATCCTGCTGCTCTCCTTTAAATTAATTTTTTACAATTTTTTTTTATTTTGATGTGAAACTGTTCCAATGGGGCATCATTATTTGGACTGGTTTAGAAAAGACGAAATATTAAAACAAAAAAAAAAAACCTTAAAAGCTATATTGGACTTGACAAATATTGACGCACTCAAAGTAATATTTACCCGGCAGTTCGGGGAATCATCGCTACTCTCTTCTCAAGTAAATTTTTCATTAGTGTATGGACAGTTATTTCGTAAATTCAACCTCAATAAAAAAAAATTGAAATGTTGTTAAACGTATCTTCAAAGAGTGGATATTAAAAAAATAAAAGGGAGGTTATATATTACTGACCTATCAATGGGTGGAGTCGACTTGTTGCTCATTTGATTTGACTCCGATATATTTGTTTATTTTCTATTGAAAATTACATATTTAAAAATATGTGTAACTTTATATTAATTTTTGCAATATATATAATTTCAAAAAATACTCATTTTTGGTAGTGAAGATATATTTACTATCCGATAAAATTTAGGACAGAGAAAGCTGAGTTACTTAGTCAACGATGCAGCGGAACGTTGTCAAAATGGGTAATGAGGAGCAGGCCGGCAGCGAAACTCAATATCGAAATTATTTATTTTAAATAGTTGGCACTCACAAGGCCTGCAAATCAATTCAGACATTTCATTGTGTTTGTCAACGGATGGCATTTTGTTTAGCAATAAAACAAATTAGAAAACCCGAATATAGTTAAATATCAATAAATAAGAAAGAATAACAAAAAAAACTTAACATGATATATCGATAAATTTTCATCACTCTAAACAAATTCAGCGATGTAATAATGTCAAGACCTTTTAATTATTTCCTTGCGGACAAATGGATGAAATGCTCCTCCGTATGTAATTCAAAAACAAAGCAATTACATGGGAATTGACAATTCTTAATTTCGTCGTCATGCCTGTCAAAAAGTAGGAAAAGTATGCTTGCCGGAAAAATATGAATATCCTCTGTTAGATTGGTCACGTCTCATGTCAACTACAAGATGGCCTCTTCTGCCGGCCACAATTGTAAATTTTAAGGTGGACGTCTCCATTTTGTTTTTACTACTAATTAGAGTGAAGAGCACAGATCAACTCCCTCTATTAAATTACCATAGTCAGTGAATTTTGTACACTATATAACTAATAACAATATGCTAATCTCGACCTCGAAAAATGACTCAGAGAGATTAGGAGATCGTTGACCATTATTGTATCTTTAGATATAATGCATCTCCAAATTAATTTCGCAAAACAGACTTAGTTGTACTTATCAAGAGAGAAAAGAAAAGAGACCATGACAGAGAATTTGTGATTTGGAAATGATGGAAGCATCAGAGAAGCATTATACTTCCTTTCATTTTAGCCACCAACATCCATTGGAACTTACCAAGTCACCTTCGAATAAGAATTATACCTGTAAAGGGTGTAACCTCAAGATATTGTCAGGAAATGACTTCTACAACTGCAAAACCTGTCCGTTTTGGCTACACAGGGTGTGTTCCGACATGCCAAGGCGAACGAGGCACCTCTCGCATCCAAATCACAACCTAACCCTCCTCGATTCTAGCATGTCGGTCGCTCGTACTCCCCTCGAGTGCAAGGCTTGTGGAGATTGCGTGAGAGGGTTCTACTACAGCTGTGAAGAATGCAACGTTTACTATCACGTACTGTGCCTGGCGCTGCCTCTCTCGGTCGCATTGTCGACCCATCCTCACTCTCTGAAGATGGAATTTTCGCCACCCTACGAGTTCAACTGCGACTTGTGTGATGAGCCAAGCAACAAAGGGTGGCTGTACAGGTGCCGATACTGCGAGTTTGATGCGCATATTTCGTGCGCCATTTCCAAACAGAAGCCGCAGCCCAATTATGGAAGCGAAACCCGTGAATTGATGCAGTTAATAGTCCAAGGAGTTGATCAAGGAATGTGGGAGGCTAATGGCAGAGGAGAAGTAGTTCAACCAGCCGTTCTCGGATGGGACGAGAGGTTGCGCAGTCCGGTACAGAACCTCAGCAAGATAAGTCCAATATCACAAGATGCAACCATTCCAAGCTACCAGTTTAGCGACTTCTGCTTCTCAATAGATCTGCTTAATTCGTATCCGAATTGCGGAAACAGAGATGCTATAATGAGCACAGATACTAGCTGTCAAGATATAGTAATTGTTCCTGAGCCTGGCATCGAAGGAAAGGTCAGATTTGGAAAGAAGTTGGATCATGATCAAGGAATGCAAGTAAATAATCCGCTCTACATTGGCCCGAAAAGCTGGTTAGATGCTACTCCGGAGGAGGATAATTATGCAGAAGGTGGGATGAGGAAGATGATGGGACAAGGAGGCAATGTGTCCAGGTCCAACCTTATAGAGAAGAGAAGCATAACAACTGATGTAAGTCCTGATATATTCATTCCATGAGACCATATTCTTGTCATTTCTATTTCTTCTCTTTTCTTTCTTCAAGAACATTCTCTTCCTTGTATGATATTTGAAAGTTCAATTTCTTGATAGAGTTCTAGGTGCTACCATTGAAGAAACAAGAATATACTAATATAGCCGTTGTCTTGGAGAATCTCATATCGGAAATTGTAGGTGCGATAGTTATGTATGTAAGTGGAAAGATCTAGCTACCAATTGCCTTGAAGTTGTTGGTAGGATATGGAGATTTTAAAATGATATCAGAGTCAATTGATCATATGAGACTTGTAGTCCATTGTACTCGGACGACTTACAATGTTGGATACGAAAATTTTAACATCTTGTGTTAAAAATTCTTTTTATAAATATACTCATTGTCTTGTATGATTGCAGGCCTATTCAAGCTGGTGGAGCAACTTTAGCTGCTGTTACTCTTCAAGACGTTAGAGGGGCTCCATAATTGGGTCATGTGAAATGAGATGAAGATATGAGTCCATATGAGATAATAATGAGGGACCTCCAGGTTCAAAATTGACATGTTTTTCCTCTATTATTTTTTTTTTCATTACAGAAGATGCCTGTCTAGGCAATTAAATACTAGGTCCTTATGCTTTTGTTTCTTAAGTTTTAGTTGGTGACTGGGCCTTGTGTTAGTCCAGTACTATCAATTATGTGGTTTGATACATTTTCAGAAACCAATGTGTATTTTCTTAACATTTTTAAGATTTGAACTTAATTTTAAAACACAATTCTGAATTTGTTTTAAACCAACTCCCCGAACTAAACATGGTATACTCGAAAATCGAAACTTTTATGGGCAATAAATTTGGCCAAATTTCCCTCCTTATGTTCGGATTAATAAGAATAATCTGACTCTAAATTTATAGTACATAATTATATTGATGAATGCGAGCAGTAAATGAGAACTCAAAGTTTAGTTGGTGCTTTAATAGGTAACAAAATTACGAAATATAGGCGATGGCCGACATATATGTAACGAATGACATAACTATATAATAAATAAATACATACATATAAATATACACATACATACATATATATTGCAATAAACAACCTTTTAATGGTGGATGGCGTATGATAAATAATTAATTGTCGATCCTCAACTAATTTTATCAGTTAGCACCACTCGGCTAACTTGCTAATATATAATCTCGAATTTAAGCTCTCAAAAAAATTATAATCTTTCAAAAAAATTATGAAATTTCAATTTCAATTAGCTAACTTGGTAAATTTAATATTTGTATTTATCTGAACAATGAGCAGCGATAGAACAAACTTACTCTCTTTAAAATGTTCGGATTACAAGCCTTGCACATGAAAGCAATACTTCTACAATCTGTTTGACGGTGTTGGATTCCGAAATATCAGAGGTTAAAAAATAATAATATTGGGTAACCACTTTGAATCCCGCCAACCATCTATTATATACATCGGATATTTATGTTGTTTGTCCTACCATCTATTTCTTGTTCGACTCCTCCATCTTCCAAGGTGTTTTCGTTACTCTTTTGAATATCAAAAACAATATTTATTAAAGATAAGGTTTTATACAAAGTTATATATCATAATCTAATTAATAAAACAAATTCATTAAATCGTAAATATAAATACAAATATGCATACATGTTGTAGTTGTTAGAATTGGCGTGAATTAGTGGTTGTCGATCGTCACTAAGTTGGCAGTCGCCAAAAGCTTGTTACAAAAATTGTTATTGGTCGTGTTAAGTTGGCTATCGCCAAAAGTTTGTTACAAAAATTGTTATTGGTCTTGTTGGCGGTCGTCGATTAGTTGGCGTCCGCGAGGATCCGTAGACAAATTTTTGCGTTTATAATCGAATCTTGTTTTGAATTCCTAATTCGATTTAGATTAGTTTTTTGTAATCTAAGGATTCGTCTATTTTATAAAGATGTGTTATCTTAGAATTATGTACACTTTTGTGACTTGTATTCATCAATAAAAATTATCATTTCTCTTTAGGAACATATGTGTTAGGTCAAACTACATTATAACTTGTATTCCTGTTCTTTGTGTGATTTTGTTACCGAGTTAATAAATTTGTAACACTAGTGCGATCACTACAAGATCTTAACGAAGTTTAATCACTAGTCAATTCTCGCTTAAGAGTGATTAAAGTTAAAGAGTTATTTTTACGAATTAACAGATTTTTGTTGGATTAAGAAATTCCGAAACTAAAATTGAGACCTTTGATTTCTATGTGTCTCGAAGTGGAATTGTTAATTTTTCATTTTTATTTCTACACTTTTTATAGCAAAGTTACATATTGAAGTGACAAAGCTAATTCACATGCAAGCCTTGTAACATGGCAAAGCCGAAGACATACGGTAGTTGACTAGTTTCATGTGTCAAGTTTACATTGGCTCAAGCCCACATTTGGCCATGATCAATTATGGGTGTCAAAAAATAAAAGCACAAGAAAAGATGTGCATGGAAATTGAACAGCCATATAGTAGATTTTAAGCTGTTTACCCCAAACAAGGTGTACGATTTGACAGAATTCTAAGTGTACGATTTTACTGAATTTCAGAATTCAAATGTTAAAAATGTATAATTCTTGGTGTAAATAATCTATCTTTCTTTACAAACAAAATTGGTCTCTTCGTTTATATGTATTAAAAATATTTAGGGTTAAGTATAAGTATCCCAATTTTATCCAGGGTTTTCACTAATTATCCATATCATCAAACTCATAAAAATAATATTTCCTGATAAATGGTGCTAAGTTTATTTTGCGATCAAAATAACCCTTATGGCCTTAACTACACAAAATTGTATAAATAAAGAAAATTTGTAATGTAACTGTTTTTGTAAAATTCTTTAAACATAAAAAATACAAAATGATATACACGTATAAAGTCAAAATTTATAAAAAAAAATGGAAAAAGTTTGGTAAAACGTAGAAATTCAAAGAAAAAATATAAATGTAAAAAAATGTAAAATTAAATGATAAAGCATTCCGATCTAAAAAATAACTCAATAATAGTAGAACCAAAAATCAAATTAGTCAATTACGAACTTGATCTATGATTCCAACCTGATTCGTGGACATTAACAACTTAATTACTTAATAAAACATTTCAACTACTGAACAAAGACGAGAATATGTTTGTTGCACTAGATCGCTGTCGAAGGTGGGCCCACAGTGTGGGCCCAGGGAAAAGTATTGTGAAGAAAGAGTCCGTATAACTACCCACTCTCCCACCATTTTGTATTATCCCAACTGCCACCGGCTACCCATTCAGCCGGTTAACCTCTCACGCGCCGCTGTCTCGCACGTGCACATCCCCCCTTCAATGACTGCCAACCAAACTCAGTTCCTCCTCTCTCTCTCTCTCTCTCTCTCTCTCTCTTGTTATTCCCTTTTCTTTCACTGGTGCAACAAAACAAAATCTAGAGAGAGAAAGCATCCCAAACACCTTAGAGAGAGAGAGAGAGACAAGAAAGACACAAACTTGCTAAAGCAAGAGAAAAAAAAACATATTTTCCTCGTTCTCTCGGATCTTATTTAGAGACGATTCTATCTCGGTGTTGTTTTTTTTAGTCTCTCTTTCTTCAAATCTAACCTCTAAAGGTTGCACCTTTGGTCTTATTTCTTACACCCCACATGATTATTATTACACCCTTTCCACTTCTTCTTGCAAGGAAAACAAACATAACTTAGACCAAGTAGGGAGAGAGAGAGAGAGAGAGAGAGAGAGAGAGAGAGAGAGAGAGAGGTGAGAGAGGTGAGAGAGATGAGGATAAGGAAAAGGAAGGTGCCACTTCCTATATCTTCTCTGTCTCCGGTCCCAATCTGTTCATCAGATCCCAACTTACCTTTGGTGCAACTCCAACTAGACCGGAACCCACCAAGGAATCTGTTCCTCCGGCCGCCGGATCACTCAAGTCAACCCTCGGGAGCCGGCGTTGAGGTGGTCAAGGTCAGTACTTGAATAAGTCAACTAAATACTATTTGTGTGGCGAATTTTGCACCCCAATTGGGTTGATCTCTTCTTATGGAGCGTAGGATTTGCCGGAGGAAGATGGAAAGAAGAGAGGAGAATTTGGAGGAGAGAAGATGATGAGGAAGAGCAATGATTCCAGGTAAGAAAGGGAAAGCATAACAATAATAATAATAATAATAATTAAGTTGCACATATTTTTTCCTTGTTTTTCCCCATGAAATAATAGTAGAGCAGTAAAAACCAATTTGGCGGGCGGTAAAAAAAATTGAGGGTAATTACACCAAGAATGAATTACTGCGAAAATTGCTCTCTTAGGCAAAAATAATTTGGCTCTCTAGAGCCCTTTAGATGTTGCACTTTAGGAATGGGATCTTTTATATTACATGTGCTGGTCCCCATTTGCGCAACTCTAGCTCTAGCCTTTGCTTAACCCATTAGAAGAGAACCCTTTACTACTTTTTAGCCGCCTGTTTCTGAATTTTATTTCCTGATGATCTGTGTGGTTGGTCTATTTCCCTAGTTGGCTGTTCGAGCATTATCGGATTCTATTTAAAAGGGCTCGGACTCTATTTAGAAGACGTTCACTGGTATTTTTTTTATTCGTAAAACTGAACTCAAAACTTTTCGGTGGGTTGGCTTTGGTTGTAGGGAGGGGAGTGGCCAGCTCGGTGCAGAAATAGAATGTACAGTCCTAGAGCAGCCCGATTTCTCTCGTGATAAAGGTAACCAATATGTATTGTATTTAATAGGATGGCTGTTGATTAATACAATAATGTAGTGAAACTGATTTGGTTTGTTGCACATGGAATTGATTTGGTTCGCAATTGAGCAGCTGGAGGGAGGTGGTTCGAAGGAGAGAATGTGTTTCCGCTTAAGAAGAGAAGAGGGAGCGTCGAGAGGAGATCTTCGTCCGATCACGAGGATGATAAGAAGATGAAGACCAAGGTGAAAAACCTGGAGTCGCGTAGTGGTAAAGGCGTCGAGGATGGAGATAAAGAGGGAGAAGTGATTGGATTAGCCACGGATGGTGCAAGAAAGAAGAGGAGAGGTGGTGCAATTTTGGAAGGGTCAAGGTGCAGCCGGGTCAACGGGAGAGGGTGGAGGTGTTGCCAACAAACCCTCGTGGGATACTCTCTCTGCGAGCACCATTTGGGTAAAGGGAGGCTAAGAAGCATGAGCAACGTTAGTAGGAACAACCGATCTAAGGCCGGGAAGCTTCTCTCGAGTTCGAGTCTTGAAAACTCGTTAATGTCGCCGGAGGAGGACCAAGGCACGAAGACTAATGGATCGGCGATGGTGGAAGATGAGAAGAAGCCGGCGACCATCGTGAGGAGGAAGACGGGAAAGCTCGGGATATTCAAAGCTCGGTCGTTAAGCAGCTTGCTGGGACTTGCAAATGAAGCCATTTCGATGGCTGAGAACGAGACTTAAAAACAAAGTGGACGTTGTAACGTTGGAGATTAATGTATAGTTTTTGTTTGTGGTTTGAAGATGTGACCGTTTGTTTTGGTGTTCGGTTTTTACACCTTGGTGCAACTATTTTTGTGTGTGTATAATAAGTTTTTGGGGTGGGGAGCTATAGCTATAATAATCCATAGGTTTCTTAATAAAGTGGTTCTCGAAACTATACTGTTAATTTATAATATATATTGTGCTCTGAGTATATCTTGTATTTTTATTAGTGACACTACTTAGTATAGATATGTTAATTAATTGAGTTTCAAATAAGATATTTGAAATGATAACAAAATTTATTTAATTAATAAGCTCGCATTATCCAAACTCAAGATTTTGTTATAAATGTAAATTAACTCATTTGTCAATTAATCTACTGTAACTGTCACGTTATATTCTGAATCATTCTTAAATACATAGTTCAATTATATTCGGTTCTGAATTTTATTGTCGCTCATATATATAGCTGTTGAAACCACATAGTCGCTCGCATACACCAAAATAAAATTACATTAAAGAAATTGGCGAAAGTTAGTTTAAGTTGTTAAGAAATTAATTTAATTTGAGCTTTGGTAGTGCAGTTTGTGTCTGGCGCTAATGGTTACTTGTAACAAATAAATGAATAATTACATAATGTGGGGAGCCACACTACCCTAGGAAGATTAGATTGTTACTATTTATCTTTTTGACCAAGACAGTACAGCTGGATTACGTTGGCTGCTTCTTCGGTTAGTGGGGTTTATGGTTCTAAAGTAAAACTAGTGGGACGTAGCTCTTGGGAAAGAAACAAATTAATCGGAAATTCCTAAATGTACTATATAAAAAAGTTTTGCCAAAAGACAACGCATGAAGAGAAAGGGATAGTTTTTTTTTTTTTGTCTTGAAATAGGTAGTCAGAACTTGGTTTATAACATCACGTTGATCTACCGCTGATTGAGAAAAAATGTTAAAAGTGTTTCGACAGGGACCAAAATTTGCGTAGTTACATAGTAGAGCATTGCTTAATTACAATCAAAATATGTATCTTAATACTATATGCTTAGTCTTAAAAACAATGTTAAAAAAATTGAGACTTACTAATCGTGGAATAACTTTTACACCAGTGACCGATAATTCTTCATTTACCTTTAAAAGAAGGAAAGGAAGATTAGTTTTGGGCTGCGCAAATGTTGTGAACCCAATTGCATCGTTAAGATGACGACGGAGAGAAACGGCTGACGCATTTGGAGAGAAACCGTGTAAGTAAACCAAACATAATTGTGACGAGGGAGAAGGAGAGGAGCAGTTTATATCGTGAATTCTTGCAATATTTGGAATATGGTGATTATAGCATTCTATATATTTAATGAATCACTTAAAACGAGTACAACATGGAATAGTCGTACATTTTAAATTATCTATGTAAACATCTATGAAAGAATGATGTAAATCATTGAAAGTGACGAAATAAAAAATGAATTTAAAAACGAATTTGGATATCATGGATTATGTTAAAAACTGTTCAAGTAATTTAATTGTACTAACCTTCTTTTTTTACAACATAATGAGAGAACGATCGGATGACGAAGCCACAAATTGGATGGTGCTCATAGATCTTTGAATTGGAGGTGAAATAATATGACTATTAATTAAAAGTAGACTTTCCAGTGATCTTGCCGTGAAATGCGAGTAACATTGAAGCTCATTGTATTAATACTTAAGAGTTGGCTTATTAAAAAAAACGTTACGGTTGACTTGTGACCGCTATAAGGCATGCGACCCTTACCTTAGAAAAGGGTTACAATTAAAGTTCATTGTATAATATAATATGTAATGTTATAACAGGTCTTCTTGAGTTTGATCTGATTAATAAGTAGAGCCTAAGTGCTGAGATGGTTGTGAGCTTTGTCTTGTAATGAGGAACGTATGGTTGTTCAGTAATTCTTGTTGTTAGCTGCGCCTGTGAAGTTAGTGCACAACGTAGTATTGAGCTATATGGCGCCGGCATTGCCATATCCCTTTCTTTGGAATCTGGCAAATTTGTCTCGGGTAAGATACATTTTACGTTCAAGTTTTGCAGATAACAAACATTATATTAGAAAAAGTTGTTCCTTTCGCCTTTCACGAAAGATAGAAAATTAATTTTTTTTCAATATGTTGAACTGTGGATACCAAGAATAAATGTGTTACAACCATTTAATATGACAGTTATATTCAAAGATGAAGACTTGCGGAGATGGAGACCATAGCCAAAATTCCTACCACAAGTTCCTTCGCTGGCCTAGCTGGCTGGATGCCCCTTTGACATAGTGAAGGTAGGGAACCTTTAGATATTTTCAAATTATTCCTCCTACAATTAAAGGAAAAGTATATTCACCATGCAAATTTTGTGGACTTCATAAGGCTACTGCGTGATTTGATGAACAAAATTGCTTCAAATAGACTAACTAATTTGAAAGAATAAAGTTCTACTCCGCACGCGAATGGTCATATAAATAAGAAGGTGTGGTCCACCCGCAACTTATGAAACCTTTGGATAATTCGTATAATTTTTTATCGTGCTCACAAGTGACTTTTACAGTCGAATTAGTTTCTTTCGTTCTTTTTCTGTTACATGGGAATGGTTTTGTTTGCTCGGTATAGTTAGGGGGAGTAAAAATATATGTATAAAGATATCCATTTACCAAAAACAATTGAAGTTCCACCCCAAAAAAATAGAAAGGGCGAAACTTAGATAGATCGATTAACATTAGTATTTGTCATTTCCTACCATAGGGAAAACGAACGTGAAAGATTTTCTCTTCCAGTTCTAAGCTCCAATTGACAATTAATAAAATATGGGCACTCCATCTATACATAATACATCTTCGGGACTCAATTATGCATTCGGTTTTGTTGTATGTGAAATCTGTTATCAAGATAGATGAGCTTAACTAATTTAGATTTTTTGGTTAGTACTGATTTAGATCTATGAGATATAATCTCTTGTAGCTAGTTCTGATTTAGATCTATGAGATGTTGTCCAATATCCATGGTTATTATGGTGAGTTGAACTGGTAACAGTGATGCATAATATTTTTATAATCCGCGTAGCACTGCAAGTTGATGAATCTCACTTATATAAAGAAAAATATTGATATTTCACACTTGTAGTAAAAAAAAGTATTGATGATTATTCATGAATGCACTAGATCCATTGCAGGGCATAAGATTGTAATGTTGTTGAAAAATTGGTTTCGTGTAAAATCTGAAAATGATTTGATCATTAAAAAAGGAAGGTAAAAATTTGGAGATGAAAAAGGTGTAATATCGGTGACCACCAAGTGGAAATTCCAGCGAATGTTGCAGAAGCTACTATGTTGTTTTGTGAAAGCAACTCATTTTTTATATCATAAAAAACATGTTCCTACCTTTTTATCATAAATTCACTAACAACCACTCTATTATTCTACATCCCACGGCAGCTCCTCCTTGCCGGAATCAATATCTTAAAACGACTAAGAGAACAATCAGTTTTGCTATTTGGGTTTTGGTCTGATCACTTCCGTCAAATATCAACACGAAAATATATCTACAATTATATTAACATAAAAATATCAAATAATTATAAATAGCATCTCGGGTTGATGCACAATTTACCATTTGCAAGTATCAATCTCTTTATTCAATCATTAAAAATTGTAACAAAACTCCGGAAAAAATTTTGTTTAAAAAAAATTGTCATTTGGCTTTAGATCAATTGGTCCAACCAAGTGAAATAAGAGTGCTAAAAGATTTACTGGCAGTCCAACCATGTTCGGAACTATAGATTTGATACGAATTACCTTTCATTTCATTGCATTATGGACTATTAAACACATGGCGTCAATAAATAGTATGAGCAATATCCGGAACTGTTGTTAGTTTTTTTTTTTTTTTTGAGCAGCTCTGTCAACTGAAACTTAAAACTTCATTAACAAAATGTCAATCTAATGTTGTCTCTGGTTGGAATTGGACATCTAGTATTTATATACCAGAATTAGTATATCGAACCTGTTCATAGTTCCAACAATACATATTTTTTATATGTAAAACTTAACTTGATACTTTCTTATTAGAATTAAAGTCCCTCGACTACTTTTAACCTACTCTAATTGTACAAATTACCTTAATTTTATTCCAATGTGGACTATTGCATACAGGGGGCAAAAATAATATGAGAAAGCATCTTAAAGGGTAAGAGATAGCGACACGAGGCCAGATGGCATCCATATTTACTTTTTCCAGAGCTGGCTGACAAAATAGTTCGCAATCCCAACCCAAACCAGATGGCTCCCAGGATTACCAATTTTATAACACAATATTAAGTATACTATATGGTCACAGTATTCGTTAAGGCTGCACGTTAGGTGCAGCCAGCGTACAAGTTCACTGCCATGGTAGGGAGAAATCGTACAGGTGAGAGGCTTCTCATGACCGCCAGGCTGGATGATCACAATTTTACTAATACGATACTGTTTTTTTTTTCTGATCTCTGATAGTTATAATCGATCATTGTTAAACTCTATTTATAGATGGTAATCTTAGTTTTAATAATATTTTTTTAATTCGTACAATTACAAAAACTCTTAAAAGTAAATCAAGTTGACCAACACTCATTGAGTCATGTTAATTAGCATGATGATCCAGCGGGCATGGCAATCATTTGACGATTGATTTAACTTTAGAGGCGATGGACCCTTTTCTCCTGCTCAAAAAGCCGTTTAATATGGAAGATTGTCCATGTTCCACGAGCAACTTTCCCTTTGTGCGCCTTTTTTTCAATGTATTCGCATATACTATTCAGCTAATCAAGATTCGTATTAAAAAGTTTTTAGGTAGCGTAGATTGGGATAGGGATATAAAAGAATGTATTGTCCGATAAAAATCGATTCGTGGGAGAATCCAGTGATCAGTTAATTTTTTATATAATTTATAGATTGTTCCATTCAGAAATTTGCATGTTGATTCGTATTGGAAAGTAGTTCAAGTAGTGTAGATTGGAGATTGTCACAGAGATATCAGTTATACGTAGTTCAGTTAATTCGTAAATTACAAGGGTTACATGATGTCCAACGTCTATTGTCATAAACCAAGTGCTAGTTTGATAATCTCATCGAATTGGATGAACAATTTTCTTTGTCTCATTATTATTTTCATCGTAAATTTCATTGTGTTTGGACTTGTTTGCATTGTTGCATTCGGATTGATTTGTCCCAACATTTGATTAAGGTAAGCGAATGTGGTTATTGGATTGATTATGATGTAAGGGGGGTTGAAGTGGGGAAGGGAGCCGCTCTTGAGACTTTCAAAAGAGAATGAGCACAACATGTGGAAGGTAAGTGGCTCAATTTGGACAAGTCTTGCCCCTCATAATGAAGAGGGACTGACTGGTTTCTTTGGCTGCTGGTCTGCAGATTTTGTGCTACTTATGCAATATCCGGAATAGTCCCATACTGACCACTCATTATTTCTCTCTCGTTCGATAACTTAACGGCCAAGTAGAAACATAATAATATTTGGCAGTGTTTTCAGTGGTTTGTATAAGTTCAATTTTATTGACTTGTATAATATTTACAAACGATTCCTACAATGTATTAAAAAGATATCGAAACATTAAATTTTTTTAGCTGACATCAAAATTCTGATCCAGTAAAATTTATTAAAAAGATATCGAAACATTAAAAATGTATGGTCGAAAACACTCCCATGCAAAATTATTATCCAATATAAATTCAGTTACACCTAATACAAATTATCCAAGATAACAGCACAAAAAGTGAAGTAATTTTGGCCAATTTGCATCCGATAACACCACTGAAGCTGGATTCCGTCTATTCTATCAACAATTCACTCCAAAAATTGCCGTCGGTGAATGGATCATTAAAGGAAGCTTTTTGTGAATCTTGACTTGTCCCTTTTTTTAGTAAGTCATCAAGAAGAAAAGGCAAAAACGTATCACTATCATGCTAATCATAAATGAATTTGTTGAGTCCTACCTTTAACTAATGACTTGGATAATCCGTAAATAATTAACTTTGCTTCTGAAATTTTCGTTTTATGTGGATTAGCAAATTACATGGGCAAGAAATACATTGTTTGTCCTGGCAACCTACAATTTATATAAATTCTTAATTTTATTAAAATATAAATAACACTTAAATATAACCCAGCATCTAAACAAGCTTTTCTCGTGATACCCTCCAGCCTCTTGGCATTTGAAAACTTTAATGGCCCCCACTTAATCACGTCAACAAAAACTAACTCGATGTCCACTGGGTCCATAAGCTGAATACCCATAAAACAAAAAATAACAACTTCTTAAAACAATATTGTTAACCTATTTGCAAGTTTTATGCATATTTGCTATGTTTCACAGCTGAACCAGTAAAATACCGGTCCACCTTATACAAAAGCCAAAACGTAAAATAGTAACAGAACATACACATGACTTGGTCGAGTGAATCTAAGCTCACGTAAGCGTAGTTTGGTGGCTCTTGCCATTCGACGTAGAGAAGGAAGAACTAATAATCTGTAGATAAATTTTTCACCATTTGAATATCATATCGAGTCCAACCTAGATCAATGCAACATTAATATATCAATAAAAATATACCAAACACGTTTTTGTTGTAAAAGGTTGATTCTTGAGCTCCAGACAGCACCTATATTTTGACCATTCTGTGCATGCATCTTTGAGATAGTTAAAAAACTACCCATAACAAGTCGCTTCTACTCGTTGTTCTAATTACTTTGAATTTTTAATTCTAATATATTATATTGTTTATGTTTTCTCATTATTTATTAGGTTAGAATCTAATTTACCATATGCAGAATTCGCTCATTATAGCCAGTTTTTTCCATCTTGTTTTAACACACAGTCCTTATGGAAATGTTTTTCTCTCTATAAAAGGATATAAGTTGATTCCAGAATTATTTTTTTGTGGGTCACCAAAGTTGCTTATCATTTACATATGCAAGTCCTTCTGTGGGAATCTGATGAAGATGTGCATACACTCAGAAGATTCAACTCTCATAAGAAACTCAGTTTTTGTTAATTATATTTCTTTTACGCATCCAACATTTGAATTCTGATTACTATACTCAAATCCCAAAACCTTCCCTCTGAGAAATTTGATCCTTGCCAAGCCCCACCCCCATCCTACCATTTGCTACTTGAGTCGAGTATTATCAAAAACTCGAGAAGGGTCAAAGCTCCTTGCACCAAGAACTTGGCAAAACAGTACGTAGTGATTTCTGCGAGCTTTAGCATATGGTCTATAACGTTAGTTCTCATACAAGATCTCTTACATCAATCATGAGCTATGGATGCTGTACGTTTGCTGTCTGTTGGCCAACTGGTTTTTCTTGGTGTTCCTTATTTTCCTTGTCAGCCGTCTGATGTTGCTCTTGACTCCTTTTTTTTTTTTTGAGGGTAAAAACTTGCTTTCATTAATGTAGAATGAATAACGATTACAGCAAATCAGCTTCTAAAACAAGACTAAGGAAAGGTGGGGGGAAACTGAAATAATGAAAGTCATCATCTCCTTCGAAAGTCTCCTTCGCCAACGCATGAGCAACTCTATTTGCATCTCGCTTGACAAACCTGAAGACGTGAACAGGGATATCACTGGCACTCGCGAGGCAATCTTCAACAATAAGACCCAGATCGCTCCTAGCTTGGGAGGAACCACAGAGAGCCTGTACTACAGGTTGGCAATCCGCTTCGAAAATGACATTGGACAAGCCGTGAAATAGTGCCAAGTCTATGCCAAGCCGGACTCCAAGAGCCTCCAGGAGTGTGGGGTGGATGACGTGAGGTAGACATTTTACCATTGCGGCGATAAACGAGCCATCTGAGCCTCGGAGTACTGCACCAATTTGACCACCACCTCTCTCAGTGAGGCCTGCGTCGGAGTTAATCTTGAAGGAAGGCTCTGTCGGAGGGGACCAGCGAGTGACGGATGCTGGACGAGGTGGCCTCGTAATCTGGTTGATCCTCTGAAAATCAGCGAGGAACTGGGTGGCTCTCTCAATTTCTCTTGGGCCGTTAGCTTCTTCGTCTGGATTGAACACTATCTGATTTCGAGTCTTCCAAATGCCCCATAGAAGCGCCGCAAAGAGGGAACGCACGGAAGCATCCTCGTCCTTCATCATCGTGCTCACGTCTAGACAGAAGATTCCTACTAGATTGGAAGGAACCTGTAAACCGTTAGCATGCAGAATCTGGAGACTCCATGGACATTCTAAGAAGATGTGGGATGTAGATTCTGGAACAGCCTGACAAAGAGGACATATGATCTCCACATCAATTCCCCTTAGGGATAGGTTTGCACGTACGGGCAAGTTGTTGTCCAAAGCCCGCCACATGAAGGTTTTAATACGGGACGGACAAGCCAACTTCCAACATAATGCGTCAAGGTCGACCTGTTGAGTGGGTTTTGGTAGGCGTCCCGACTCATCCCACCATTTATCAAAATCGGCTCTGTAGCCGCTCCGTACGGTGTAGATTCCATCGTCTGTATGCCGCCAGCGAACTTTGTCAGGAGGGAGACGTGGGCTAACATACAAACTCCTAATGCGCGTGATGTCGTCGGGGGAGAATAATTCATTCAGGAGGTCTTCGTTCCAATCTGCCTGGCCACCAGCGAATAACTCCGAAACTTTCTGGTATCTATCGCTTCCGGGTCTGATGTAGTTCGGGCATCCCTCTGGAGCATTAGGTAGCCAATAATCGGACCATATATTAATGTCCTGCCCATTGCCGAGTCTCCATGCTAAACCTATTTTCAAGACCTCAATTCCCGCCTTAATGCTTCTCCAAGCATGGCTGGGGTGGTAGCCATCTGGAGCCTCCAGTAGGGAACATCGTGGGAAATATTTAGCTTTAAGGAGGCGAGCGGTGAGAGAGGTGGGAACTGTAAGTATACGCCATGCTTGCTTAGCCAAGATTGCTCTATTAAAGTTATGCAGTCGTCGGAAGCCCAAACCACCCTCCTTTTTCGAGAGGCATAACCGCTCCCAACACCGCCAATGCAACTTCCGTTCGGTCCCTACTCCACCCCAATAGAAATCCCCCATCTGCTTCTCCATTCTATCACAGATCTCCACTGGAATGAGGAAGCAACTCATAATATAAGAAGGAAGAGCTTGGAGAACCGACTTGATCAGTATTTCCCTTCCGGCCCGAGAGAGGAACCGTTCTTTCCACGATCCCATCTTCTTCCGTACCCTATCTTCAAGGTCAGCGAAGACAAGTTTTTTTGACCTACCAATGACGGTAGGCAATCCGAGGTACTTGTCTTTCGCCTCGCCCTCCCGCATCTGGAGCAAACCGCGTAGACTCTCGCTGATATCCTGTGGCACATTTGCACTGAAAGTAACTGTACTCTTCTGCATGTTAACCTTTTGTCCGGAAGCTCTCTCATAGGTAGATAGTATATTAAGAAGGGCCTGAAGCTCCGGTTCTGTTGCCCTAGTGAATAGTAAGGAGTCATCTGCGAAGAACAAGTGTGTTATGGATGGGGCTGTACGTGATATCCGAATTCCATGTAACAAGCCTACCGATTCTGCGTGGGTAATGGCGGCCGCAAAGCCCTCAACACAGAGCAGGAACAGATATGGTGACAGAGGGTCGCCCTGTCGAAGTCCACGGGTAGGGGTAAAATAAGGGCTGACACCCCCATTCACTTGGATAGCATATTGGACCGTAGTCACACAGCGGAGTACCAAATCAATAAAACTCGATGGGAAGCCCAACACGACCATCATTTCCTGTAAAAAGAGCCATTCAATCCTGTCGTATGCTTTAGCCATGTCCAGTTTTAGGGCACAAAAACCCTTTTTGCCTTTCGTCCTTTTCTTCAGATAATGAAAAACTTCAAAAGCTATTAGGGAGTTATCAGTAATCAGGCGCCCAGGGACGAAGGCTCCCTGGTTCTCATGAATAATCTCAGATAACAAAGGTTGAAGGCGATTGGTGATGGCCTTCGTAATTAGCTTCATAATCACATTACATAAGGAGATAGGACGAAATTCCGAGCAGAGAAGGGGTTTCTTCACCTTAGGGATAAGGGTGATAATCGTTCGGTTGAGATCAGTAGGGTCTTTCCCTTCATTCAGGATAGCTAGGGCCGCATTCACCACTTCCGTACCCACTGTAGGCCAAAATTGCTGGTAGAAGAGGGGAGGCATGCCATCCGGTCCGGGAGATTTGGTGGGGTGCATTTGGTGGAGAGCCGCTTCAATATCCTGTCTTGTGTAAGGGGAGATAAGAAAAGCAGCCATCTCAGGAGTCACTCTAGGAGTCACCTTGCTGGTAATGTCTTCTACCTGCACACAACCCGAAGAAGAAAATAGTGACAGATAATAATTCCTAAAGACCGCTTGAATTCCCCCCGAATCCTGGACTACTCCACCTCCTTCCTCCCTAATCTCCTCTACCCAGTTCCTACTCCTCCTATGGCTGGCTTTAGTATGGAAAAAGCGTGTATTCCTATCTCCTTCTGACAGCCAATCTACCCGAGCCCGCTGCGCCCACAATGTCTCCTCCCGTGCTAGCAACTCTTCCCGCTCCATTAGGCAACAAGTCAATCGCCTTTTACTGCTTGCCGTGGGGGGGTTCCCTTGGATAGATTTTATTTCCTCATCCAGTTTCTTTAAACCCCTTTTTACATTACCGAAGGTAAGTTTATCCCAGGATTGAAGTTTTGATGCACAATCCGCCAGGCGTCTCATAATGCTAGGACCCGATAACGATCCATTCCATCCCTCCTCTACAACCACCTTCACCTCCTCGTGGCGAAGCCACATGGCTTCAAAACGGAAGCGTTTGGCTCTCCGAGACTCCTCAACTTTACGTAAGTGACATACTATAGGGGAGTGGTCAGAACAAATTCTAGGCCACGCTTCTGCCGATGACGCCGGGAAGGTATCAAACCAACTTTGCGTGGCAAGCAATCTGTCCAACTTGCTCTCAATGCTTCCCCCGTCTTCTTGTCCATTCCACCATGTGTACTGTAGACCACCCTGCTTCACTTCCGTAAAGCCACAATACTGGATTGCTTCAGAAAAAGCTTGTAACCGATTATGGCTTACTAATCGTCCCCCCCTCTTCTCTTCATTGGACCTTATTTCGTTGAAATCACCGCCACATAACCACGGCAATGAGGATTGGAGCATCAAGGAACGAAGTAAGGCCCAAGAACGGTGTTTGTCACATGTGTCCGGCCAACCATAGAAGCCTGTGAATCTCCAGCAATCCACTTCGCCCACCCTAACATCGATATGGTTCTGTGAGAAAGATAGCAAATTGACCGTCACACTTCTCCTCCACAATAAAATAAGACCACCCTTCCTTGCTCTGCCTGTACCAAGGCACGACACAAATAAGCCACATTCAAAACCCAAACGCCATTTCAACCGTTCAGCCTCTTTCTCTTGTAACTTTGATTCTGAGAGAAAGATGATGTGGGGATTGCAGGCCTTAGCTAGCCTGCTAAGCTGGCGAACTGCCTCGGGACTCCCCAGCCCGCGACAGTTCCAGCTTAAGAGATTCATGGCGTCCGGCGGAGCTGACCTGCAGCCTCCGCCGATATCTCAAAAGTGGAGAGAGCTTCAAAAACCGTACTTGCTTTCTTGTTAATTCGGCTCTCGTCAATGTCAAATTCTGCTCCAGGACGCTTCCCTAGGACTGTACCAGCATCATCGCGCATCGCCTGGTCACCAAAACCGTACTTGCTTTCTTGTTAATTCGGCTCTTGACTCCTTTACTTTGCAATGATGATGTATGAACGTAAATTATTCCGAGAAATAAGAGACTTGAATTTAGACTGAAGTGTCCGTTCAATACGATTCCAAGAAATCATATACACGCCATTTATATATTTGGTACCCAAAATTACACCAGCATCACTTAAGAATCCACCATTAAGTTTCCGACGATACACAAAACAAATTAACAAGAATCCTTCGAGAAAGCGAGATCAGATATTAGACATTTCGATCTTCATTGACGGCGTCACCATTTTCAACTCTACAGTTGGTCATGGTCAGAAGCTTCATTATGTTGGCCCAGGAGGCTGCTCATTGACCGAGCTTTGACCACTCCTAGCTTCGTTCTCCTCCTTGACATGGATGCGACGGCCGGTACCTTCTCGCCCAATCCTCCATTTTCATCTGCGCTTCTACTATTCTCCTTTGGAGCTTCTTGTCTATAATTCGATAATGGCGTCTGCCTCACAGCCTTGTTCTTTTTTTGTGCAACATTGTTCATGCTTCTCAGCCTCCCTTTACCCAAATGGTGCTCACAAAGTGAATAACCCACAAGCGTTTGTTGGCAACATCTCCAACCTCTCCCATTGACTCGGCTGCACCTCGATCCTTCCATTATCACTGCACCACCGGATCGGCCTCTTCCTTTCTTCCCAGAGGCAGCATCCAATTCGCGATCGGTGCATCTAATACCGTCCCCGGAACTTTGATCATTCTCTTCCTTTGCATAGCCATCGTGTCGCTCAGTATTCTTCCTGCCAGATAC
>SOPF01030393.1:0-14882 GCA_012979155.1 Hypericum perforatum
GCGAGGACGAAACTGCGGGTTGTTGGAGAATCATCTTCTCTACCAGTGCACCAACATTGCTGGGACTTCCCTTCCTGGAAATAACGTCACCAAAAAGTCCCAAAACCACGTTCACACCAGGCAAAACGGAACCAAGCAAGTTAGAAGAAAGCAACCAGTGGGAATCCCGAGCCAAAATTCTGAGTCAACATCAATCGCTAGGACCATCTTTTCTTTGCTAAAACGTGCAATAGCCAAGGGCCTTGCACAATTTATCCATAAGATTATGCCATATAATAGTGCACACCAGACCATCTAAAGTAGTCTCATTTCTCGTGGCTGATTGATTACTAAATGGGCCGCAACTCAAACAATTCTATTACCGGTTGATTTTTAATAATCCGAACAAATCATAAAGAGAATGATTTGGAGCTAAATTATGAAGTTAATATTCATATATTACCCGGTAGAATCATTGTTAATAATAGTCTTCTCCCCGACCCGGTCGCCCCGATCATGACCTTCCCCAGCTTCTTCAGACAAGACCTACCATAAAATCACAAGAGACCCAAATCAATTTCCTTTGAGACCCATCAAAATGCAACCTTGGAAAGAAACTCGGATGAATTAATAACGTACAATTGCACCTCCGTACCAATAATATTAAAAATAATTACGATTATGGTACTACTACTTTTTTTTTGGCGTCGTTGTCTCCTCTCCACCAACCAAAATAATTGAAAGAAACAAAAAAAAAAAAAAGATAACCAACGACACACCTCATCTTCCTTGTTCTCTCCTTTGGACGTCGCACCTTCTGCCTCCTTGGCAGCCGAATCACGGACCCCGGGAGCACTTGCGGGTTGATCGGCCGGCCTGGGATCGTAGTAGTCGTCGGCGTCGTCTTCGAGGTGGAGTTGCACCGGAGGTCCGGCGAAGAGAGGATCTGAGATGGGTATTGGAGATAGAGAGGATATAGTATATGGAACTTTCCTTTTCCTTATCCTCATCTCTCTCTTTTTTCTTTCTTTCTTCCTCCCAGAAGATTCTTGCTTCGAACCCACGTACTCAACCCGCCAAGTCAACAACTTGGCAGGTTCTAGTAAAGTGGGAGGAAGAAAGTGAAGTGGGTTTTGAAGATCGGTTAATTTTGGGAGGTGAGGAGAGAGAGAGAGAGAGGGAGGAGGAGAGGGAGAGAGAGAGAGGGGTGTAATGTAATGTAAGGAACAAAAATGTACGAGCGAGAAGAGAAGAAGAGAAAAAAATGTAAGAACAGCGACACAAAGGCCAAGGGGAGTTTTTATGCTTTAAATTATTACACACACTCGCTAACGCTCCTTTCTGTGCGTGTACATTACGGTGAGATTCTGTCTTTTTTACTTTTTAGAGGTTTTTTTTGCCTCACTGATAAAAAAATTAATTAAGAAGATATGGAATTTAAATTTGATAAATACAAAGTATAGTATCATGCGTATTTGCAGATCCGACGGCTAAAATATATTTACGCTATTTTAAATATAACTACACTACATGGTTCAATACTAATATAATGTCAACTACTCGCAACATAGTATACTATAACTCGCATTTTTCAAAACATATATATATATAATCTCATATATTAATATATTACAAAGTTGTCCTTAAAGCACTCAGCCATTTTTTATTGTCCGTATATTGCTGCTAAGCTTATTTCAAACTCATTTCACTTCTGTTTTTCTTACAGGGTATTTTGATAAGTAATAAAAATTTGTCATGCGTAATTAAATTTTGTGTGTCTTGGCACGTGAAATTATTTTTAGGTTTCATGATAAATTTAGTCTATTCTTCTGATATCAAATAATTTTGATGGATTAAATATTTCTTTTTTCTGGTCTTACTCTTTTTTTGTGGTGGTTTCTTGTTGTACCGTATCGTGTTGTATGGGTCTGCGTCTTCTCTCTGGCTTTTATTCGTTGCACCGGGGCAGGAAGAAATTTGTTTCTTCGTGGTATGTTAAATGCCAGGTATTCAAATAAACAACGTATCTAATTCGTATCCAGATATTAAAAAATATATATATATACACAATTGTTTATATTGAAAGCTTATTTAACATGTTTTAGAGCATGGTAACACCACCGGCCTCCGCTCCGGGCCACTCCGGCCACTACCGGCCTCTGCGCCGGGCCACCTTCGGCCACCACCGGCCTCCGCGCCGGGCCACTTACGTCCACCACCGGATCTCCTTTGTTGGTGTACGTTTATTATCGTTGCCCCTCCTGACAGCCAGGACTGTTGGCTAGCGGAAGTTTATGGGCTCGTGAACTTTCCTTTGTAACCTTTTCTTTTTCTTTAATAAAATGGTAATTAAGTAAAAAAAAACACAGAGAGGAAAAGGGAATAGAATTCAATATAGGAGGGTATGCCGTATGTACATAGAGAATTAATGGGGTAATAAGAGCTCGCACGTGCGGAGGGGGCCGGAGCGCGTGTGATTTGACTGGCTAAAGGAGTGGCCGGTGAGGTGGACAGGGACAATGGTTGGTGACGAGGATTGCCATGGTGGAGAGAGGGAAAATGTCAAAATACTACCATTTCTTTATATATATATATATATATATATATATATATATATTGAATTTTAAGTTTAATCAATTAAGTTTGAATTTAGGTATTTTAATTTCAAACCATCACCTCTAAAATTACGTAAGAGTCGTTGTTATCTTACTTACTAGGTATTGATATTTTTTTATACTATTGTTATCTCAATATATATAATTTGAGTTAGAATTGGATAATATTTTTGAAAATTTGTCCAATATATATTCGATATTTTTCAGGGGTAATTCATATTTAACACCTAAGTATTTCTAATTACATGAATTCCACATTTTATTAATTACGTATTGGTAAAGATACCATTTTTAAAGGGAAAACACGTACGCTTGTATTAGACCGAAAAGTAGGAATACAATAAGTGCATCGAACTTCATAACTTAGCCGAATGTTGTAAGAGTGGGCAAAGCTTTTATTTTGAGTTCCAGCTTTTTCGTGAAGAGGAAGAGGAGCTCGCTGGGTCACCCCCAGTCCGACTTTCCCTTAACAACGACCAAGATTCTTTTGTTCTTTTTTGTTCTTCCACTTTGGGTGTCATTAATATTTTATGGTTTGTTTCTTGCATGTTGAACTTGAAAAGGGTGAGTGATCCTTTGTAAATTGTTATTGATAACATGAGTTTGACAATTGATGGGATCGGTGCGTAATTAACGAGTAATTTTGTGTTAATTTTGTTCAATTAACTAACTGATAAGTTAATTAAACAATACTTACTTGTTGAAGCGACCAGAACGACTATCATGAATTGTCGATCGAGTTGCGATCACAATCGAACGGATGCACAACTTGATTTTCACGATTTTTCTTAATTGAAAATTTACTAAAATTTTTTAGAACTTATCTGAATTTTTTTTTCTTGAGTGATTTATAGTGTAGAAAAACTTACAAATCAGTTCAGCCGAATTTCTCCTTTTATAAAAAAATCCAAGTAATGACGAAGTGCCACATGGCAGGCCACGTGTGCACCATGTGGCACGGCGGACACGCATATTCGTCACGTGGCTGCAGACACACATGTCCACCACTTTGCAAAGCTACTTGTAGTCTTGCCACGAAGCAGCCTAGTGTGCTGCCACGTGGTGTCGCTAACTCTGGCAGTAAGTGCGTCAGAGCTAACGCACGCACTTACGTCATATCTGACGTCAGTGCCACGTCATGCTGATGTGGTCACTCATGCGGCTTGGGCTGGTCCGCTCATTGATTTGACATATGAGATTAATGGGCTCAGTTCCAAATTTGCACAGTGATAATTACGAATTGGCCCAAAGCCCAACAACAACAATAAAAATAAATCATCTTAATTGTGTTATTTTACAGTTTGATAGGATATAAGTTTACATAAAGAAATATTGAGGTTTACACTCCTAGTTGCACGAATTGAAATTTTACATATTCATTGTTAAAAAAAATATCTTATGCCTAATATTTGAGTTACTAGATTCATATATGAAATTATCATCACCTACGTTTTTAATTCTACGCATGATTTAAAAAATTACTCGGGTGACCCTAATTTTTATTTTTTTAAATTTAATTATTCTAATCGATCGAACTATACTATTATTATTTAAGACCACAAAATTCTACATGAAAATGTATTTTTTTAATTATATTTAACATTAAAATGTCAAATACTTAGTATTATCTAATTTTATTGCAAAGTTACAACTTACAACCATAAATCATAATATATTCAAATTTAATCAAATAAAACTAAAAAAAATCAAAAATCACATTTTTTTAAATTTTTGCACCGATCATCCGATTCATCGAACCGGTTGTCAAGATAGTTGCCGTTTAGGTAGAAAAATGACCCCAAATTTTTATTGAGACACAGTCCTACCGATTGGATCTATAGTCGAATTAAATTTCTTAAATCCATGACGAAATTGTTTTTGCTGGACAACACCCTAGAATTTGTTTTTCAGTATTTAGTTACGGAGGTGCTATAGCTTGTTTGGGAAAACAAGGGAAATGGTTCAGCAATTATGGGCCTAGCTAGCCAGCTAATTGGGAGCTAAAATTATTAAAGGAAAGCTGGGCTTTAACTTGAACCGTTCACGTTCACAACTTCCAAATTACTTTTTTTATAAGTCAAATTACGTCTAAAGGAAATTCCGACGGAATGCTGCAACAAGTTTGTGAAGGAAATAGTTTTTGTGAAGGTACTGCCAAGATCAATGATAAATAAATTTGGCAAGGATTCCATGTAGAAGCGACGATGAATAACACCCTAAATTTGTTGCAATTCAAAATTTAGTAGTTTACGGATTGATAAAGTTGGTTCAATGTTAGAGGTAATAAAATTTTACTTTTACAAAATTTAAAATTTAGTAATATTCACAATGTAAATGCCAAAAACATATAATTTAATCATGGCCAAGTTATGGTTAAAAAACTAAAATCATTGATTATAATGACGATTTAAATAGAACTAGTTGTCGTTGAACTGCAGACACTTTTTAGGGATGAAAACTTCGATACATTAATCGTAACGAAGTATTACAATCATTAAAAACAAGCATCAATTTTTCGTTGGTTTCCTCATTCCTATGATTGGTAAATTGTTGGATCAACTTCATTGGCAATTATGTTTTCTAGGCTTAATTTGATATTACCGTATCAACAAATCAGGATGAAAAAAGAAAACACTCCAATGAATGTTAATAGGATTCATCATGATCATGTTAATAGGTCCACCTTAAGTAGAAACTCCCAAGTCCCAACATACCATATTTATCTCCTTCGATATCAACCTTCATCGGTTCATCTGTCATGCCCAAAGCAGTAGAATAGTTCCTTTGTTTGCATGACCCTACTGATCATTGGAAGAGATCAAACTCTCTGTATTTATTTCAAAACTAGCTGGAAAATTAAAGTTGTGGCACAGTTGCTTCCTAGTTCCCTCCAGAGTTCTACGAGAATCAGTTGTAACAAAAATATGAAGTTTGGTATTTGGAGCCAAGGTTCGAATCTGCAGAACCATTCTGCAAATTTGAGGGTCGGTGATGTAGTGAAAGGGTACAAAAACACCAATAATATATCGGAATTCTGATGATTCGTAGAATATCCATAACAAGCGACCAAAGTTTAAGTCTAAACTCAAAAGGGAAATCTTTTATTCAATCCAATCTCCCACGAAACGCATGCATAGGTCCTTCTTATAAGGATCCTATTAGACTCCTACTTGAATGCAAATACTGACTAACAGTGCTTATCGAAACAAATAGCTAAAAGGATAGAAATTGAACACAAGGAGACTTATCAAATCAGCTAGATAAAGGTTTTCCAAGGTAGAGAGCGATCATGTTTATCCAGATAACGCAGGACATTCGGGTAAGATTGCACTTGCACTATGGAACCCATTTTATATCTTGCATACGAAGAGGGGCCTTTGGGATCAGATAGACTCTAACGATGAAACTCGAAAAAATATATTTAGATTAGTCCGTTCAGAATACCTGCAAAAAATTATTTTCAACTATTTCTCTCTTTGATGGTTGGCCGCGCCGTACTCGAGTGTTTTTGGTAAACAGTCCCTTTGGACCTTGTTATAGGGCTTATATTATTTGTAATCGGGCTTCCTTTAAGCCCATGGACCGAACGTATGTTATTTGTGGATTCGTATACATATCCAAGACCTCATGGAGCAGTTTCTCTTTTTTCTAGCAAAAACGAGGCCCAAATTCATCTGCTCATTTTCTTTGGTTCATTGTATCATACTCGCACTCAAATAGGGTCTAACAATTTTTTATTTGAGCTATAATTTTTGGGGTTTGGTTATTTAGATACTGCTCCATTTCCTTCCAACTAGAAGTTGCGGGTCATTTAGGAAATTAAATTTACTTGCAAATTGCGAAGTGGTTTCAGGTTGTGAAACGCAAATAGTTTCATTTATACATGTTTGAAGGAATCCTAAGAATGAAAGGTGGCCTGCCATAGATGAGAATCTATGTAATTTTCGTCACTAAATGAATTTAATGTTTGTGTGCATCATGTTGTAGTAGTGAATATAATGATTTACCGTTTTTTAACTTCTCGTACTTTTGAGTCGTATATTGTTGGAAGGTCACTCTTTTTTTAAGTGTTACACAAATTCTATTAGAATCGCACAAATTCTATTAGATTCGTACTTGGGTTGTGTCTTTTTCCTTATATAATACTCGTCGTTATCATTATAATTGTATATGACCATTTGGTCCAGTGGCATTTGGGTGGAGTGGGGTGGGGTGAAGTCCAGGGTTCGACCTTCGCAATTCTAATAGATACTACTTAAATCCGTCAAAAACTCTAAGAATTAGTGACCTGTTTATCTTTATGCCACGACCTATTGACGATCCCGATTCTCGATCTACCTTTCCACCCATAGTTGGTCGAGGTATCATCTGCTCATACTCTAGTCCATTTGTTTTTAGGGTTTTACTTGGTTAAGAGTTTTACTCATTTCCACCTTATACCTCGCAGGTTTATGTCATGTGATTAATAAGATTATTTGCATCAGGTACAACTTTGGTGGAACATGAGAGAACAATGTGGGTATGAAGTATGATTGAGGAGATTCGTTTGATATAGCTCACTATGATGTTGGTCTCTTTGGTTTTTGGAATAATAAAAGATTTTATCATGACCAGTTTGGGGATGACTAACTATCGTATGTGGTTTAAGATGGGATGCAATTAATGGTCGTGTTGAATATATTATATACTTATATTTTCTTATGTTTTAAAAAAAATAATTGTATATGTGTCTTTGTCTGTTTGACAAACTAGATTAACAAATATTATACTTTTCTATCATTTTCTGTTTACTTTTATATACCTACAAGTTAAATTCTAACATCTCTCATATTTTTCAATCATAAAGATTAAAGGAGGAAAAAAGTAAGATTCTCTTGACCAACAAATAGTGTAATGCTCATGTGTTTCCTACACGACTCAAACGACCACTAATAAGCAGAGCACCAAAGAAAAAACGACCACAAGTAGCCAATTTACGACAAATTGCAATCACGAGCATATTGATGAGGAGGCCCATGATTTCAGGACGACGACATCGAATAGTGGATGCTTTTTATAGGATCCTTCTAGCAATAATTAGGGTAAGAAATGGAAAGCATTGGTTGATCATGATGATTGCAAGGACTCATTCCATGAAGATCATTATTCTTAGGGTATGGCCGAGATTGGATTGGGTGCCAAGGATTAAAACTCTCCCTATATAGGAATTACGATTTGAGCCATTAGATCGGAATATATTCTTAAATATTCTGATCTAATGGCTATGAATTACCAAGGGCATTTAAGACTTTTGCTCAAAACTAATAAATGTTAATAATTAATGTTTCCTACTTTTTAGGTAATAGTTTCTACTTTTTAAGTAATGATTTCTACTTTTTAGAGATTTTTAAATTTTGAACCAGCAATTAATTAGCAAAAGAAGATTTGAAAAAAAACTGTTCACATTCTCAAGCCTCGTCGGTCTCGTGAAACCAGCAATGCAACAAAAAAAACCAGTAATTCAATCCCTTAAACCAGCAATGCAAACTCTCAAACCAGCATTGGAACCAATAAAACCAGCAATACAATCAACAAACCAGCAATGCAACCAATTGAACCAGCAATGCAACCAAATAAACCACCAATGTAACAAACAAACGAGTAATACAACTGAACAAACCATTAATGCAACAAAAAAACCAGTAATTCAATCCCTTAAACCAGCAATGCAACCCCTCAAACCAGCATTAGAACCAATGAAACCAACAATACAACCAAACAAACCAGCAATGCAACTAACATAACAAGCAATGCAACCAAATAACCACCAATGCAACAAAGCAAACCAGTAATACAATTGAACAAACCATTAATGCAACCAAAAAACTAGTAATTCAATCCCTTAAACCAGCAATGCAACCCCTCAAACCAGTATTGGAACCAATAAAATCAGCAATACAACCAAACAAACCAGCAATGCAACCAACTGAACCAGTAATACAATCAAATAAACCAGTAATGCAACCAACTGAACCAGCAATGCAACCAAATAAACCACCAATGCAATAAAACAAACCAGTAATGCAACTGAAGATGTTGTTGGAAGATGAAAAGTCAGAAAAGTAGAAGAAACGTGGAAGGAGAGAGAAAAAAGTGATTGAGTAATGGGTAATTTACACATTTAGCCTCCTCCCTATATAGGGAGGATATCAATCCTTGGCAGGGTATCCACTCCCGGGTATGGCCTATGGGACTCTTGCACAAGTCACGGGACATAGAATCATTGAATTTGTTTTAACCAATTTTTCAAAGACTTCGATACTTCATTCATGTTTGAGATTGATTGTAATTTTATAACAAAATCATTCTAGTAGTCAAGTATGATTGTATTAAAAACGTTTTCGAAATAGTCTGACTGCTACTCAAAACTTAGGATGTGTCATTTTTATATCACAATTAGAGCATTATTTTACTGTATCAACTTAGTCGACTATCTATACAATAAATTAGACCAGGCAATCTAATAAATTTAAAAAATTGCTAAATTAATTTTTTTTTTTTCATAAAACGATAAATTTTTCATTTAAAAATATAAGATATTTGAAATACTTGATACGTTACTGCTAAATATAATTTAGCTCTAAAATTAAAACTGGTCGGACAGGTAAGTCGAAAAAACCCGTGCCGTCCTCTTTTAAAAAACGTTGTTAACTAATCCCAAAAATCAATATGATAAAAACTACAAACAGAAATAGTTTCTCTTAATTCTTAATATTGGCGCCCTCAATCCCCCATTTGTTAAAAATATATTTTTGGAGTTTTGTTATATTGAACTGATTAGTTGACATATTTGTACATAAAAATGATAAACTTAATGATAAATTAGTGAATGATTACAATTAAGATTAAAATGTTCAGAAACAAACGATATCATGGCCCTCCAGGCTCCAAAGCCCCTACATGTTTGTGGCCAGCTTTGCGAATATCTCATCATATATTAGTTGTTTACGCGTTGCACAATTCATACTGCAATAAATTAATAGTAACAAATTTATTAGTAATTGTAACAAATTTAAATATTCATGCTGCTCCTCAGGATATTGGAGAAAATTAAATTCTGCCACTCAACTATCGCGTTAGCAAGTAAGTAAATTTGGTTAGTCTACTGCCAATGACTACTGGTTTTAACAGCATAAGAGTGGTGGGAATCATATTTAACGTAACCATGGTTCAAACCATGATTGCAACACGATTTCAGGCTATATCCCACCAAAGATTTGTCGACCGTCATGTAAGTTAAAGGGATAAGACATAATAAAAAAATCTGAAAATATATGGTTCAAATCTTAGCTCTATTATAGTATAAGATTCTATTTCAAAATACAAAGATTTATATCCTAATTACAAAAATACTCCCAAGATAGTTATACAATATAGACACTGAATCCTAAACGATTGTACATCTTGGTTATCAAGATTCACACTAGTTCTCGATCAAATTATTTATTCCTAATGGAATGAATGAGAAGATTTTCCGGGCGACATAAAAACAGACTAAACAGTATGTAAATGTGTTTCACCAACTTGCTTCAACCGGATTCAATGACAAAAAATTCGCAGTATCTACCTCGAGGATGACCGGTAATAAAGTAAATGTTACATAAATTAGCTGATATCTAGTGACAGAAATCGACAGATAGAGAAGATACTAATCATAATGGCAATATCCCAACCAAGAGATTTGATGAACTAGCATGACATGGGCGAGAATTCGACAAGCTCCAAATGCCAGCAATTTTCCCGATAACCCTAGTAACTTGTTTTTTAGATAGAAAGTCATTTTCAACTCGATGTCGACGAGTGATTTTGTGATAATTCTTATTTACTTCATTAATTTATTAGTGAAATTTTAATAAAATATATGAACATGGTTATCTAAAAAAAGTCTGTCTTTGTAGATGCACGATTTTGTAATTTTTGTTATTCCGGTTGACTTTTTTTAGAGATTCACATGGAAAATATTTGGAAGGAGAGCCGGTAACCATCAGAGGCCCATGAAAAAATCGCGTAAACACCAATATAGGAGAGGACTCAATCTATATTATAGGTGCACGTGATTTGGATTGTTAGATTGCGTACACACAATTGATTTGTCCGATTATGCATTATTTCACTCTTTGGTTCAACACTCTAGATCAAATGTATACATATAATTCGATAATTCAAATCACATGCACACGTACATACTCAGTGTGTAATGTAACCTCACCAGGTACCGGTGAAAGGAAATAATGTGGAGTTTCCACTTTTCACGACATAGAATTGACTTTGATTCCAACATAATTTGAAACATATCACGCGTTTTATTTATTGCTACTGGCCGAGTATATGTTGCGCCTGCAACGAAATTATTTTGTGTACATACTGTATACATATTACAATTTGTAAAAATTGAAGTGCACCTACTCCAGGAGGACTCACCGGGTCGGAGAGTTGTTGGCCCGGTGATGGGGGATCGAGATTCATGATAACTAGAAGGACAATTAAATTGTTGACGTTCTCTCTATATACACTATATCTATATCTTTCGAATACACAGTGTTCGATGTTTCAATGTTGCTACTTTGATATGTATTTGAAATATGTGACGGATATTAATCTTTCTAGTTGTAACTATGCATTTTTTTTGTCCCATATTTGATCAATAAATGTTATAGCACCAAAGAGTTTATCTAAGAAACACCTAGTATAGGAGACACTACACATCTGCACAATACTTGGATATGCACCGGGCTCTGATGGTAAACAAGCATTTAAGGTCTAATGCTGAACGTGGTAGATAACAACATATCAAGATATAGGAGGATCTTTGGATCCCAAGTCTCCCGCAATTCAAAATTCAGTATTCCAAACAAGAAGACAATCGAACAGTGTATAATTATAGATTATAATAACTAATAAAAGTGGATTTTGTTTGCATAACGAACTTTGTGGTGTCTTTATGTAGTAGGATGATATGTTCAGGAATTCCTTTCTATTATATTTTTTATCAGTTTTTTTATTCAATTCTTTTTATGTAAGAACTTTTTTGCTTCTGGTTGATTTTTTTAATATAATTATCTAATATTCCTTTATTCATTAATCTATGCAAATGACCCAATTCTAACCATGAAAAAAATTGAATATGGATTGAGTCCTCTCCTATATTGGTTGGATCTGTTTTTTCATTTCCTTGTGAGATTCTTCGTTTTTTTTATAATTCAAACCAATCACTCCCTTTAAACACGGTTGGCATTTCTAACCAAAGAAGTTTTTTTTAGGGGTTCCTGAGCTTAAGCGATGCGTTGGAATCTTTAATCAATCACTGCGTTAATTAATTGATAATCACAACATGACTTTTTCCATGATAGGTAACCAGCCATCATAACCTTTGAAGTTTGAACGAGGAATTAATTTCTGAGATGTACTTTTTCCCTTTTCTTTGAGCCACCAAATAAAAAAGAAAAAGAGTAAGAAAGTATTTATTTGGTAAAACAAGACCATAGCAATTATTGCGACTGGATATGATTATGATTATCATCAAACCTAGCCAACTTGTTTCTGTGTTTCTTGTCCCACACTTTCCCAGCACAGCGCAGCATCCATGGAAGGAAGAGGGACAATGCATGATGATAATGATGATGTAATCGTGATTATTTTCATAATGAAAGGAAGCATGCGAAAGTCGTTCAATTTTTTTTCTGGTGGTTGATATGACCAGAAAAGTGGGAAATCATGCAAATTCAAGTTAGATAAATTTTTTGAAATGATATAATATTTTGTTAACAAATATTGCATTTGTTATTAATTTTTTTCAAATTTTAGATTTTTTAGAATAATTTTGTCTATATAATTGTTATGACATAATCGTATTTGTGTTAGAGACGAGTGTTTATTTTAAGAGGAGTTCTTTTTCCTCACAATAACAAGAAAAGGTTATCATAAAAAATTATTCTTTTGGAATTTGCAAGATAATACATAAAAGTATACAATATTGTTGTCTAAATAAACGCACAAATTTATGAGCTTCATGCAATAAAATGCACAATGTCGAGAAAAAAAATTATGTATTTTATTGTTAATCCCAAATTTTTTTTTCGAGAATTAACCCCCGAAACAAAAACTCGTTAGAGACGGGGAGAAATAGCCTTCTTTTTTCAGGTTTGCATTATCAGGGACTGCCTCTTTTGGGTCCTCATCTCTGTAATCATGAATCATGATTATTAGAATCAAATATTTGATTAATTAGCGGAGTGCTTGCTTCCTAGCCTCCAGGTTTACATAGACAATAGACAGACAAGAGCTACATCCTTTAAATCATACTAAATCATTGCCTCGTAATGGTCAATTTAAAATTTCAATCCATAATTATAATTGTTAAAAATGGAGGGCCCAAATTCTCCTTTTGCGTGTGTGGAATTTTTTCTCGAATGAGCATCTTTCTTAGTATTGTGCATTTTTTTTTTCAACTAGTTTTCATCGGATGTTGAGACTGATTGATTTTTTATTGGTTAATTAGAATTTAACCTTTTTCTTAGATCCGTGGAATTATTTGTGAAAAAAAAAATTATATCTGGTCCCTGGTGTTCAACAAATATCTCAACTTTGGTCTTATTGTTCCTAGTAACATATTTTTGTTCTCTGAATTGTTTAAAACGTAGTTTTTAGGTCTTTATTTGTCCATTTATTCTAAAACGACACTCATTTTATTGCTCAATGATAAGATTAAAGTATGTAGAAATTTCTTGTTTGAGGGAAGAGTGCTAAGAATCTATAATTATTATATTACGCTAGAACGATAAACTTGATTTACGTGTGAAAATTTTATCAATTTATTGTTTAAATTTTTTGAGCTGATTTGAGTTGCTCATTTCAAGCCCTCAAATCGTATTCACAACAATAAGCAATTAAACCTGAATCAACAACGAGCATTATACAAAAAATTATTTTGTGATCAATATCACTTTTTTTTTATCGATGATCATAAAACATCTATTAATCTACTTTGTCACGTAAGCATCTTGATTCTTGATATACAGTGTGATCATGAACAAAGTTTCTTGATAAATTTATGGATACAATAATTAGTCGTGTAAGACCAAATCATGCTCTGATGTGGTTGTGAACACTAACTAAAGAAATAGCCCAAGCATTCAGTATAGATTCATTTCATATAGTCATTTGATTATTTAAAATAAACTTGTTTAGTTGTAAAAAAGTCTAAAAAATACTTTAATTATGATTATTTTCAAATACTCAAACTCGATATCTCTTACTAAAATTCTAACGCTTTTATTGATAGGAAGAAACAGAGAGCAAGACAAAGTTTCCAATTACCATGCATTCCAGGCCCGACACAGTAACGTAGAATCTTAATATAGAAAAAGCGAATACGTATAAGAAGGGTAGAAAAAAGTCGTCGAAAAACGCCGGAGAAGTCATGATTGCGAAAATTGACCGTCTTCTTCCATTTAATTGCATCAGAGTAGAGATCAGAGGCTCTCTCCAATTAGGTAGGTAGGACCATGGATGGCATCGATATGTCACTGGTTAGAGGCTCCTTTCGGCTACATCTCCGGATCTCCCCTATGCGCGTGAGTCCAGGAGCCCCAAATCTTTTGGCAGCTCCTTACCCAGATTTCCTTTCTGTAAAAATTAACTCTATTGTTGCCTGATTTGACATTTTTTACAGAGTATAATGCTATTTTATTTTTGTATTTATGGTGACAGAATACAGATCCAAGTTTATTGTCAATTTTAGAATCTTTGTAATTAAAATAAAATCTGGTGGTACATGATAGAAAGAAATTTTACGCGAATATCAACTGATGATAATTAACAACTTTCTTGGTAGAACGATAATTAATAACTGAGTGTACTGATAAAAAAAAACGACCAAGAAAAAACAAAATCAACAATGCAATTTTTTTTTCTGAAAACAAAGAGAATGTGATAAACGATAATGTAAAGAACCAGAACAGAAATTTCCATAATGAACAGTTAAACCTGAAATGTTAAAAAAAACAAATTATAACTCTATAACATCTATTTATTATAGTTCGAATATTTTTTAAAAGTTACTATGCCGTGGTCTCCCTTTTTTATTTCTAAAACATACCCGAGTAGAGGCGATTTTGAAAATACTAATTCTAAAAAATATCAGAAAAAAATTTGGTAAATTTTTTTACCACAATAATTGCAGATTGCAGAATAACCAAAGATAAAAAAAAAAACTCGTCAAAAATACGACAAATAAGTAAGGGAGGAGGG